>CAJPEX010001751.1:0-50341 GCA_905338405.1 Notodromas monacha
GGTGGTGGCTCTTGAACATCTCCGACAGAGTGGCTTCTCCTTGCTTGCTGCCCAACATGGAGGAGCCCAACAAATTCACTATTGCAAACTGGCCGTAGTTGCGCTTCATTTGGCGCATGTGCTTGTCGAATGCAGGCGCCGAGGCTTCAGTGCCTCGTGCAAAACGCACCTTGTGAGAACCAACCTGCCAAACAAGATGACATTATCAATCACTTCCATTTTATTCAAAGGAGAGAAATGGAAAAAGAGCCACCGACACTAAATGTGAGGATTTGAAAATTGTTCCGATCATTTCAAGGAAGCGATAACGTCATCAAAATAGCAATAAAAACAATTTCTCAACAATCTCGGGGGCGGAAAAAAGGTTCACCTCTCCGATTAATTCCGATTACAATTCGAATACAGCAAAATTCCATTACAACGAATCTCGTTATAATGAATTTTTTATTGGCCCTAGCAGTTTCTCGGAAGGAACAATATTATGAAAATGTCCATAAACATATTAATTTCCTGTTGATTACGTGTGCATGAGCCATAGAAATGTAGCACAATATGAGAAAACCCAACTTGCGGATAATTAAAACATATCAACTTTTAGATTTTCGGCTAGAAACAAATGTCCTTTAAATCGTAGCGTGCTTCAAGCTTAGAGACTAGTCTTAATTAGATCGAGTGAAAATTTTAAATCTTTACTAATTAAAAAATAGCTTCATGCAAACTAAGGATACTGTTTTTTCCAGGGAGCACACCCTTACACCTGTGATTTTTTGTTTGTTTCAGCTTATACTTCAGTAAGATCAGTTTTATTTTATTTAGGAAATTCAAGAAAGGGAAAGTCTGAGATACAAGCATTGCATTTTAAATTTTGAATTTCCTCAATTTTTTCAACAAAAGAAGTCGCAAATAATGGAAATTCTTCACATATTCGCATTGGAAATAAAGTACTTCAAGGCATCTATTACCCGTTTCACATAAATTTTCAGTCCTATACATGCTCAAAAACCCAAAAATTTCATTATAATGGATTTTTCATCTTAGGACCCTCGGAGTTCGTTGTAACGAGATTCGACTGCACACCATGGGGGAGGGGGGCAATGAATGAATGAATGAGTGAATAAAACCCCTAACCTGGACTCCAGGCTGTTCCCAAAACAACGGGACAGAACCTCGGGTCTGCACAAAGGACGCCACGTCCTCGTCGGCAAAAATAACCTGCTCCGTCTCCACAAAATTCGCCACCTGTCCGTCGTCGTTGGCGCCGCGCACATTGAACCTAGTACCGGCCCTTTCGCAACTCAGTCGGGAAATGAGACACGCCTTGGCTTGCTGATGCCCGACGTACAGGGTTCGAATTTCCACGGCGCCGCAAATCATCTTGACTAGCCAACACGTGGTGTCCACGCCGAATCGCATCAAGTGCGTGTGCAGGATTCGGTTCCAAAAGAACCGGTTGTCCGTCTCCGACGTCTTGGTGGCCCGCTGGCTGCAGAGACTCAAATCAAACGCCTCTGGCTTGGAAGAGTAGTAGAACGTGCCGAGACTCAGGATTTTCTTCACGTCCATGAGCTTCTCCTCGTCTCCGGGTTGTCCACGCAATGATACAAGCTGGACACCGGTGATGCGCAGGATTTCCGCTTCTTTTATCTTGCCCACGGAAGAACATCCCGTGATCATTGCCAGGAAATATATTATTCCGTCTGAAAAGAAAACAACAATCCACGCAATGATACAAGCTGGACACCGGTGATGCGCAGGATTTCCGCTTCTTTTATCTTGCCCACGGAAGAACATCCCGTGATCATTGCCAGGAAATATATTATTCCGTCTGAAAAGAAAACAACATCAAGAAATCGAAAATGCATCATCTCATCTTCATAAATTCTCGCAAAGGAAAATAAATTCCTTTTAACATTTCCCCGTCATTGAATTCAAGACCCTTTAAATATGGTATTACAGTATAAAATTAAATTTAAACCTTCAGATTCAAGTTCCAAATGTTGCCAATTTACAGGCAGACATTAAGAGCAGACCCCAAAAGAACCAAGGTTTGCCTAACGTAATTTAATGCTTTAATAAAAATTACAGGCAAACCCAAAATAATTTTACAGAATTACATTCAATTATTTTCGGAGAGGATTCCAGATACCGCATATGTTTTAATATGAAATTTAGATAAATCTTCTTAAAATTAACTGAGCCTAGATTCCTGGATAAATTGAAAGTTTCTGACTCAGAATAACCCTTTGGGTTTTTTGTTAGCTGTGTAAGTATTAAAAAATTAACTGTGTAAGTAGCCGACTTTTTTTTCTAACTTAGGTCACTCTTCCTGGGACTTTTCGTGGCCTTACTTAAGCTGTATTCGTATATGAATTGAGGCGTCGTTTTCTAAAATCTAAAAAGCTCGGTGACATTTTTTTCAAAATTTTTGGAAAAAGACAAAACTCATCGAAAAATCCGTCGACATGAAACTAACCTGCAGTGCAAACCTGAAGAATTCCCAGACACCCATATGCATCGAGCATCAAAGTATACGGCTTCTTTATACATTCCGTTTCCTGCGAGGCTGAAAAATTGAAACACCCATATTCAAAATGAGGTGTCACGGTAAATTCCGGGTCACGCCCAGACGAAGAGTTGAAAAAGAATCACTCACACAGCACAGCAACAGCACCCGACTCAAACAAAAGAGTCTCTTCCCGACTTCTGTGCTCCAGAAGAACACTATACGGCCCAGACGTGGAGTTCTTGAAAGAAACTCGAAACGCTTTTCGCATCGCCATATTCAAACAATTCCTTCACACATAAAATAAAACAGAACAAACCCTGACAAAGGAAAAAAACCACACAAACACACACAAAAAAGGTGTTGATCAATACAACATTTCAAGAGGAAACCGGGTAAATAATCACGACCAGTACAAAATCCTTTACTTTGAAACTCCGCCAGACACGAACACCCAAACACACATACAACGTTTAAAACGCATAATGCCATGAAAAATTTCCTTTCGAAAAAGTCAGAAAAAAGTAATCCCGATTTGATACCTTAAAAAAAAAAAAAAAATCAATGAGCATTCTTTTGTGGTTCCCCAGAACGATCACAATGCAGAAGAAGCACACGTTTTTCTTTTTCCTTTCAACACTACCCGAAATACGATTTCCGCCTGAAACAGCGGTGAGAGCATGAAAGAAAATTGACAGATTGTCCATCGAAAGCTTGCGGAAAGTTTTCAATCACGATTTAGGAAAAAGCGGAAGCATTTAAATGTTCCTCGAATTGAAAAAGTTGCTCCCCGAGGAAAATTGCAGCGGAGCGGATTCACGGGAAATATTTTTGTAAAAGATTAAATTCTTTCGAGAAAATTTTGAGGTAAAAACTTCTTCACATATCATGCGATATTTAAAAGCCTGACGAAATCGCTTCTGAAAAATTGAGCAAAACTAAAAGACCTTCTCAACAAAAATAAAAATTTCGGCTAATACTCAAAACATTTCCTGATCCCCTGGTAAGATTCAATGACAAGCACTTTTCTTTCGAACCCAAAACAAAATCAACTTCTTGTTCTCTCTCGGAAAAAAAAACCATTTGATCAACCACAATATTCAAAAACAATTCCTTCCCCAGACTCAACATGCCCCAGATTTGAACATAAAGGTTACTTTTCGACAAACACATAAACAAGCAGCTCAGGTCCTGTGACTGGAGTTTCGGGCATTTTTGGCGAAGCACGGAACAAACGGTTAATAAGCTCACACAAACTCAAGTGGAACCTCGTAGACTAATTTTTCCACGAATTACACTCGTTCATTTAAAAAAAAAGCACCTTGAACCAAAATTTCCAGGGGCGATAAGCAAATGAGTATGTCAATAAGTAGCACATTCTTTTGAACATATTTTATAATAAAAGCTTAAAAATGCATAAGTAGATTTTGTCGAAAAGCCGTGCGGTCAGGAATGAAAAAGCTGTCACGTTCCAAAAAAATGGCACAACAGTACTGTACTTCTAAAATTCCTGATATTATTTTATCTTTTTATTTTGAATCCCAAAAAGAATTTCTGAAGATAGAATTTGCCATTGCCCCAAGCCAGGAACAGTTTGGTCCTCCTTTCGTCCTTCTCACCACATGGCACTCCCCGAAAATCGATGCCACAGAGAATCCTTTGCTGCTCTCTTGACTAGTCTTAGATAAAAACTAGTTTCAACCCCCACTCCTGTATTGCATGTCGGAGAATTCTACGTTTTCCATTGAAATTTACAAACGCGCAGAAAAAAAAAAATGTCGTCAGCATTCAGAAAAATAAAATAAGCTAAGTATCGTCGTAAATACAGTGACTCTGAATACTAGTAATTCAGTCCAGCATTTCCGAATACCTCGACTCAAACTAGAAATACATCATGCGCATTTGCACACAATATTTGAGAATCTTCCTCACTTAAATGGCCTCACTCCAAAATATTGGCATTACCATTCGCCTTTTGCATCGGCGGCGGAACGCAGTAGTTGGGCCGCAACGGAGAGATGTCGCCCGATTCGACACTACTCGTCGACACGTTGAGCAAATTGGCTGTCGACAGGGGCTGCACTTTCGGCGGCAATGGCGGAGCTTCGTCATCCGCACAGAACGACATGGATGGCGACCCCTGTGACACCCCGCGTCGAGGAAGTGGCGGAGGAAGATCTTGCGGCGGCGGTGCACCTTGCGGCGATTTGCTATCTGTTTTTTCCCCAATAATGCATGAAATCCACTCAAATTAGTAGATAAATTGGAAATTTAATGAATATGCATCAGCTATTGAAAAGCAAAAGCCTGACTGTTCAATCGCTGGAATACTTGAACGGAAAATTGTATTATACGCACAAAAATATCGTTCCCAACTAAAAAAAAGGAGGAAATTAATGCATAAAAAAGATTGTTTTTTGAACAGCACGACTTCATGACAATTTAAGTGACTCCGTCAAATATCATAAGATCATTTTTAAAGCAAGTCAATACTGCTGCTGTAAAATTGAGCAAACGCTCTTCTCACCTTCATATTAAAAAAGCCATTTACAAGAGATCGGAATATTTTTATGTACACTGATAGAAATCTATGATGCCTTTTTTCCTTTCATGCCCAATACGAAATCAAATTTTTGTTCCACGAGAAATTTATTCATATCCAGCGTAAGCTCGGTTGATTATAATTAAGGTTATATTTTTTGCCGGGATTAAGTCTAGCCTCATTTGACCAAATGCAAAAATGCTCAATACTAAATAATCCCAGCGCAAAAAATTCAACAAGTTTTGCGCATAACTTGACAAGTATCACAACAGCTGCAGTCATGAAGCATTTTCCTTGATGTTCGGGTTGGAGTGCTTGTGAAGTACCGTTTCTTACAATTTTAGCAAATCAAACCATTTCTATTGACGTTCGAATCTTGGATAGGAAAATATCGAAAATAAACGCTCGAAATAGAAAAAAGAAACCAAAAAACTCACAGATTGTCGGTGCCCTGGGAGGCAAAGGAGGCGCATCCGGTGCTTGAGGAATTTTAGCTCGGGGAGGGACAGGTGGCCCAGGACTAGTAGAACTCTTCGGGGGATCCGAAACGAACTTGTAGACATTCGAAACATTATTTCCCGACACGGACCTACACCATTTTGGTGGGGGGGAGGGGATATAAAAATATACGCACGTGTATATTTGAATCCAACGTCAGGGTTTTACAAGAATTCTTTGAAAACCAACCTTTGCTTGGAGTCGTCAAACTGCAGCCTGGTGGCCCGGATTTCCGGATGCGAGAACCGCGTGCTTTCCTTTGGTATGCTGAAAGATCCGGTCGAGCCAGTGGATCTTCCACTCCATCGCATATGACTATTCGAAAACTCCTCAACTCCTGTGTAATACTGCTCGTTTGCCAACGGTTCTGCATATTCCATTGCCGCGTCAAAACCTTCATCCTCGTCTCTCCATTCCTGATTCAATCCACAATAGCCATTAGTTACGAAACAATAAATAGGCTTTGAAATCTCACAAAAAATTCCTCATTTAAAAGAAGGAAAAAATAAAAATTGTCAGGGGTGGTCTCCAAAAGACAGTCCACGCCGTCAATTTCATACCTAAAAAAATTAAAATACCAAAGCGCCCTCTCTTTTATGATTTGCTTGAAACAAGACCCAAAATTCTTCAACATTTCATCTCATAGATAAAAAAAAACACTGTGAGACCTTTACACAGCACGTGACTCTTTTTACCTCAGAGAAGAAATATTTTTGGAAATGGTGAAACGTAATTTCGTCTTTTACAAAAACTTACAGATGGCTTGCAGTAAATTTTGTCCTCTTCTTCCTCGTCCACCTTACTGCTCATCCGCAGTTGGCCAGTACACAGCAAACTAATGCTTTCTGCAAGGGGAATCGGCGGTAGAGGCGTGCTATAAGAAAAGGAATGGGAGCATTAATATCCACCAGCTCAACAATGCTTACCTGTGTTTCACACGCCAATATCAAGAGCGAGTATCACTAAAAACTCAAAAGAAATGCAGAAACTACACTGCGTGATAGACTTTGTTCTTTTCGCCATAAAATCAATGACCAATAAAGGTTTTCCACACGATTTTCTAAATATATTTGGTGAGCAGACACGGGTGAACCTTCCTCGAGGTAAGAAGAAGACTACATTCTGCATTAGAAAAGTTATAATCTCAACCAGAACAATAAGCCATTGAATTCAACTCCTCGATAAAATTCTTTGAGTAGCAAAAAACTAGTTTAAAAAGAATCATTTTTTTATCTGAATTATGCACAAATCTGACGTTTTATTCTATTTTTACATGTGATCTTGTGTTTGTTGAATTTATAGTGTCAAATTCTTGTATTCTGAATATTCTTTGAGTTGAAAGATGTTATCCTAAGTCCAAGGTTCTGCCAAAATAAACTCCATCGAAATCCAAAATCTCTTCAATTACAAGAATTTCAACTTGCCTTGTATTCCATCGGGATACATTTTAACGTCAGAGAAGATTCTATTCTTCCAGCTGGGGCTGCGTTAAGTAATTGGTAATTATCTTTTACAGAAGCAGATAACTTATATCTCCCCGACAACACGCTCAACAGAATCCAGAGCAACAATTGGTGCAGTAGGAGTCTTTGGGCCTTATGCAAAAGGCTTTTTATGACTGCGCATGAACATGAATGGAAATGGGACAGTCAGGCGGTAAATGACTGGTGACCAGACTTGATGACACATTTCTCTGCGCAATGCAGTTGCTAGGTGGATTTGAAAGTATGTCTAAAACTATGCATAAGAATAGGGTATTCTTAACCTGTTTTGGGACACTCATAAAATATGACAAAGAATTGAAAAAAATCTTCATTACATAATCAAGAACAGATATTCAAGGTGTACCCTTGAATATGTGTTTCCAGCCACAACCTGCTTGATTGCCCACATTTTGTTTACCGATTTTTTTTAATTCGTGGGAAATGTAACTCACAGGTTCACCTCTACATTTATTTATAAAGCTTAAACAGAAATCTCACTTGACAATACTGGGTTTCCTGCCCAGTTCGCCAGCCTCAGACCTGGCCCGTCTCGCGCCAACAGGCTTCATTCCGATCCGCTCCGTCATGCTCTTCTGTTTCACCAGTCTGCCGGCATCGGCTTGTGATCTGAAGTTCATCTTCTTCTCCAGCTCTCCAAACGCCTTCACCAATCGCTCTTGCAACGGAATCATTTCCGCAGGGACTAATTTCGCATGCAAACTCAGGGCAACCGCGGTCGCATTCAATTGATCCTGGATAAAAGCTTTCAACCTTGATACGGACTCTGCGGAATACTCGGATTGTTCCCCGGATAAGAAGGCTTCTTGATACTTGGGTAAGCCACCCATTACTGCTGCATCAATTATTCCCTGTAAGATTCAAAACGCATTTTAGTGTCAAACGAAAAAGGTTCGGAGTCAAAATTTCCGCGTTTGGCCGACAATATTCAAACATGTTTTCAAATGATACTTATTTTTTTTAAATTGGCCAAAGATCATGACGAAGTTTCTGAATCTAATTTTGTCTAATCGTTAATTTTTCCGATACATTAGTTTCAAATCTCATCTCATCCAGTTATTTCTGGATTCTTTCTTCCACAATTTCTTTGAATTATCAAAAATATGTTCGAAAATCGTTTCAAAATGTTCCGGGCCACCCTGAACAGGCCTTACAGTAAGACGCATGGTGAGTGGATTCAGGTTCTTCTTCGGGTCTTCCTCATAAGCCGCCATCAAACTCTTCAGCTCCTTGTTGGTTGTCGCCAGGGTCTCGCTCGCATAATCAATAGGCGTGATCATTTCGGTTTTTCTATGGTGATGGTGCTTCGGTCAGTTTTAAGGCCCGTTTCTTACGAGCCAGAAGTTTCAACAGGAGAGTTAGGTTGCCAAGACGCCTTAGTCTGCTTCAGTTCAAAAGCGTCTTGTTAGGAAACAATAAAACGTATCCATGCGATTATCAGACGTAATCATTCGAAAGAAAGGGGAAACCTACTTTCAAAACAAATAAGATTGACTTGACATCGAGGACGAAGCTTTACAAGTTTACATGATGCAAAAAAACTATGGTATTACAAATGGCGGACCATAAATCGCACCTACCTTTAAAATACGACAGAAAAATCCAACGATACTCGGAATATGAACTCACGGATTTTTCTCTGAATGAAATTACTCTTGCTAGCACCTGTATCATGAAATGCACTTCGGTGAAAAAAAAAAGGTTTAGATGCTTTTCTCCATTTTCCATACGATCAGTTCTCGCATTTTAGCTCATAAATCAGTTATTCTGATACAGTAGTATTCATTTGCATGGGTGCAACGTTTCGGACAAATCCTTTTTTTTAAATCAATTTTAAGACAAATATTTTTGGGCGAGTCAAAAATGTTTTTAAAAAATCGCTGCTCAACTTCGCGTTAATACGTTATCCGGGAACTCAAAAAAAAGCCTCACCTTGAATTCATTGTCGCAAGTCTCGCTTCCCGGGGCAACAATCGGTCTGTCGTATCGGAATGTCGACACGTCGTTGTATTCGTAAAAACTCAAAATTTTATCGGATATTTTCGCAGGATCCACGAGGTCTTCAGGCACGCTTTTGTCAGCTCTTTTGTCCCTGGCCACAGGTCGCACACAACACACCTACACAAATTCAAGGAAAATGCGCAATTTGAATTTAAAAAAAAATTACAGCATGTTCGAATTACTCGACGATTTAAAATTCACAAACCTGTATAAACTGTCCGTCTGCACTCCTCGCAGATTCATCAGGCGGCGTATTTCTCACCATCAAACGTGCTTCCGGGAATTCAAGTTGAAGACGCGAAGTGAAATCTCCCACCCGCTCACATTCGGATCCTTTCATCACGAATTCTTTATTCTATAAATAAATGAATAAAACCTCGTCAGTTAAGCAGCAATTCGAGGAATCACGATTTAGATCCAGTAAATAAATGCTTACCCGTAAAAATATAGGGCATCCAGAGCCATAGAATCCAACGCGAAAATATTCGGCCCCCAGACGAAGCTTCGTCAGAATAACTCCATCGCATATGACTATTCGAAAACTCCTCAACTCCTGTGTAATACTGCTCGTTTGCCAACGGTTCTGCATATTCCATTGCCGCGTCAAAACCTTCATCCTCGTCTCTCCATTCCTGATTCAATACACAATAGCCATTAGTTACGAAACAATAAATAGGCTTTGAAATCTCACAAAAAATTCCTCATTTAAAAGAAGGAAAAAATAAAAATTGTCAGGGGTGGTCTCCAAAAGACAGTCCACGCCGTCAATTTCATACCTAAAAAAATTAAAATACCAAAGCGCCCTCTCTTTTATGATTTGCTTGAAACAAGACCCAAAATTCTTCAACATTTCATCTCATAGATAAAAAAAAACACTGTGAGACCTTTACACAGCACGTGACTCTTTTTACCTCAGAGAAGAAATATTTTTGGAAATGGTGAAACGTAATTTCGTCTTTTACAAAAACTTACAGATGGCTTGCAGTAAATTTTGTCCTCTTCTTCCTCGTCCACCTTACTGCTCATCCGCAGTTGGCCAGTACACAGCAAACTAATGCTTTCTGCAAGGGGAATCGGCGGTAGAGGCGTGCTATAAGAAAAGGAATGGGAGCATTAATATCCACCAGCTCAACAATACTGTACCTGTGTTTCACACGCCAATATCAAGAGCGAGTATCACTAAAAACTCAAAAGAAATGCAGAAACTACACTGCGTGATAGACTTTGTTCTTTTCGCCATAAAATCAATGACCAATAAAGGTTTTCCACACGATTTTCTAAATATATTTGGTGAGCAGACACGGGTGAACCTTCCTCGAGGTAAGAAGAAGACTACATTCTGCATTAGAAAAGTTATAATCTCAACCAGAACAATAAGCCATTGAATTCAACTCCTCGATAAAATTCTTTGAGTAGCAAAAAACTAGTTTAAAAAGAATCATTTTTTTATCTGAATTATGCACAAATCTGACGTTTTATTCTATTTTTACATGTGATCTTGTGTTTGTTGAATTTATAGTGTCAAATTCTTGTATTCTGAATATTCTTTGAGTTGAAAGATGTTATCCTAAGTCCAAGGTTCTGCCAAAATAAACTCCATCGAAATCCAAAATCTCTTCAATTACAAGAATTTCAACTTGCCTTGTATTCCATCGGGATACATTTTAACGTCAGAGAAGATTCTATTCTTCCAGCTGGGGCTGCGTTAAGTAATTGGTAATTATCTTTTACAGAAGCAGATAACTTATATCTCCCCGACAACACGCTCAACAGAATCCAGAGCAACAATTGGTGCAGTAGGAGTCTTTGGGCCTTATGCAAAAGGCTTTTTATGACTGCGCATGAACATGAATGGAAATGGGACAGTCAGGCGGTAAATGACTGGTGACCAGACTTGATGACACATTTCTCTGCGCAATGCAGTTGCTAGGTGGATTTGAAAGTATGTCTAAAACTATGCATAAGAATAGGGTATTCTTAACCTGTTTTGGGACACTCATAAAATATGACAAAGAATTGAACAAAATCTTCATTACATAATCAAGAACAGATATTCAAGGTGTACCCTTGAATATGTGTTTCCAGCCACAACCTGCTTGATTGCCCACATTTTGTTTACCGATTTTTTTTAATTCGTGGGAAATGTAACTCACAGGTTCACCTCTACATTTATTTATAANCCACTACCACGAAGCCAGTCAAAATTCCGGGCAAAGAATGCTCGGTCTTCAAAGTTGTCCTCTCAATCCAACGGTTCTGCGGAATCAGACGAAGTCAAGTTTTCGCAGAACAATCCTTTGTTATTTTAGTGTCGATGCGAATATCAGAGGTAATCATTCGGAAGAAAGGGGAAACCGACTTTCAAACCAAAGAAGATTGACTTGACATCGAGAACGAAGCTTTAAATGATGCAAAAAAAACTATGGTATTAAAAATGGCGGACCAAAAATCACACTTACCTTTAAAATACGACAGAAAAATCCAACGATACTCGGAATATAAACTCACGGATTTTTCTCTGAATGAAATTACTCTTGCTAGCACCTGTATCATGAAATGCACTTCGGTGAAAAAAAAAGGTTTAGATGCTTTTCTCCATTTTCCATACGATCAGTTCTCGCATTTTAGCTCATAAATCAGATATTCTGATACAGTAGTATTCATTTGCATAAGTGCAACGTTTTGGACAAATCCTTTTTTTTTTAAATCAATTTTAAGACAAATATGTTTGGGCGAGTCAAAAATGTTTTTAAAAAATCGCTGCTCAACTTCGCGTTAATACGTTATCCGGGAACTAAAAAAAAGCCTCACCTTGAATTCATTGTCGCAAGTCTCGCTTCCAGGAGCAACAATCGGTCTGTCGTATCGGAATGTCGACACGTCGTTGTATTCGTAAAAGCTCAAAATTTTATCGGATATTTTCGCAGGATCCACGAGGTCTTCAGGCACGCTTTTGTCCGCTCTTTTGTCCCTGGCCACTGGTCGCACACAACACACCTACACAAATTCAAGGAAAATGCGCAATTTGAATTAAAAAAAATTACAGCATGTTCGAATTACTCGACGATTTAAAATTCACAAACCTGTATAAACTGCCCGTCTGCACTCCTCGCAGATTCATCAGGCGGCGTATTTCTCACCATCAAACGTGCTTCCGGGAATTCAAGCTGCAGACGCGAAGTGAAATCTCCCACCCTCTCACATTCGGATCCTTTCATCACGAATTCTTTATTCTATAAATAAATGAATAAAACCTCGTCAGTTGAGCAGCAATTCGAGGAATCACGATTTAGATCCAGTAAATAAATGCTTACCCGTAAAAATATAGGGCATCCAGAGCCATAGAATCCAACGCGAAAATATTCGGCCCCCAGACGAAGCTTCGTCAGAATGCTGTCATAGAACTGAGCAAGTCTGGTGTGAATCTCACTCAGTTTCGTGAAGTCGAATACCCTGGATTCATACAAAACTGCCAGCTCTTTGCATAACGGGATGCACTTCTCCCAGCACTAGAATTAAAAAAAAAATGTTAATACATCGAAGAATTTAATCGTAAATCGTACTAGGGAACTGGATACTACGTAAGATACATAAAATTTCTATGTAAGCGGAAAACGTAACCCTAACATCAACACTGAAGAACATAATAAATTCATATTCTTTTGCAGCCAAAACCCTCTGCTTCAGCAATTTTATTTCTTGTCACATACGTGTGGCCTAAAATCATCAGTCACTGACCTGAGTCTACTCCAAAATAACGCAAGTTAGTCCAACAAAATTGTACAAAAGTTCAGGCGACACGTACAAAAGACATTCGAAAAACACAATGGTGCGTATATCTCGCATTAAAATGACTATATTCGAAATTTCAACTGATTCACTTGAGTTTTATTACCAATATTGAAATTTGATAAAGATAATTTTCGCAGAAACAAAAATTATACTCTTGTAACAATTACGCCAGATCAAGTTTTCTGGAATGCTCGGGAGGTGTCGCCTGAATAGCTGAACTGTCATGGACTGAACTAACAAAATATGAGTTACATTTTTCCAACTTAAAAAAAAAACACCGGAGTTTCTGTCTTGGCCAAACACAAAGTAATTACTATCGAAACACTGAACAGGAAAATAACTGTAAGAAAACATTTGCCTCACTCTCCGGGAAAACAAGGTTAGGATTTACAGCGACAGAAATAACAATCGTTCAGAAAATTTTAAAATTTCTTTCATATGAACACAGGAACTTGGAATTTCTTCTCGTAATCGAAGGGGAAAAAGCCAGCAACTTTCCTGCACATCTCATCCAACCCAAAAAAAATTACCTTTCCTTCCAAAATATTTATTCCCGCACGTTCAACAGAGAGGAATCAGCTTTCCTTTTTTGTTTTGCAAATATTGTACACGAAGAAATAAAAAACTCACCCCACCGAGATCAAAATACGTGATCATCAGCAAATATAGCGTTTCTTTCCGTTTCCACTCAGCCTGGGCAGAATACAAGTCGTCCGAATGCAGCATTCGTGGGGACCAGGCCAGCAAGTCCGCATGCAACTTGAGCGCGTACGCAGCCTCGGTGTACAACTTTCCTTCCAAATGCAGCCGGTGCAACTTGTAAACGTAGCGGAGATACAGTTCTTCCCTTTTGATATCCTTGTAGAATCCGAGGAGGTTCACGATGCACATCTTGGACTTCTCAGTGTGTTTCTCACGGCCTCGGTTCACGCGTCGGTAGTCCAATAAACGTTCCAACAAGTCCGTGACTGACTTGATGAAGCCCAGGGCGCAGCCGTTCCATTCTCCATAACCGACCCACAGACTTTCGCCAACTTTCTCGCTCAAACTAGACCAACGAAAACTCCTCATTAGGAAAAAAATGGCGCAATTACTTCCCAGATTCGGTGAACCCGAAGAAAAAATGCAGACGCGACATCTACGAAGTATTTTTGTCAATTAAAATCATGGGCTAAGATAGGTGGCATTTTAACCAAATTAGGGGTTGAACCAGGGGTTAGGAGAGGGATCATGTTAAAGTTGATTACGATTTTATATTAATCCAAATACTGTCGTTATATGAGTATTTTTACAAGACATGACTTTTAATAACTCAGTAAATTCGTTGCCATACTGATGCTACATTATTTGAGTAGACTGACAGCGATAAAAGCACAAAATGTCGCAAAAAAAACTTTTACCTCACAGATATCACTGCTGTATAAATTTTCTTACAGTTCCTCAAAATAGTGAACTACCCGCAGTTGCAATTTTTTCACAGGAAAAATAAATAAATAACGTGACTCACATTTCTTGGAACATTTGAACGTAGTTCTCGTCGCCCTTCCCGTCAGATATGAAGATGTCCAGTTTATCAATCAATTCACTTTCAACCTACAAAAAGAACGTAAATCGATTATTTTCAACCACACAGTAGTAGAGACTTTTTTCAAACCTGTTTGAAATTGCCTTTCGAAAACAACTCGGTTTCCATGATTTGAAAGAAAATTGGGATAGTCCTCTTCCTCAAAAGCGGCTGAGCAACCAGAGTCATGTCCAGAAAAGGTCCTACGAGCGCCGGAATAATCCCCAGTCGATCCTCATTTCCTACAATGATATTTTTCCCCACACGACAGAATTTCAACAGCAACTCTCACAAAACCTAAACGGTAATTTCCCTCACCCAACACGGCCCACATGCACATGACATGGGCACCCATAGCGAGTCTCATGTCCCCAGAACGCAAAACTTTCGTGCGTCTGACTGCGGAAAATTGTTCCACTTGCAATTCCGGTTGCGTAATGAACGTGACGCACAAGTTGAAGTAGTTGATCCACAATTGACCACTGAAACTCGAGCTCTGAAGGAAGAATTTTTGCAGAGGAGCTGCTATTTGTTTCGTAACAGCCAACACAATCCTGCAAAACAGAAAACGCGAGTTACGCCCAATTTGTCGGAAAACAATTTTAGACCTCGTGGTTTTTGGAATTTGAAGAAACATTTTGACTGAAAATGTTTACGCTTCGCTGCGTAATTTTGGCGTCATAATCAGTGGTATTATTGTTTAAAAATGTGGATGCCATGTCACTTGAATCTTATTCAAGTTGTACCTCTTCAAGTCAAATTTCAGGAGAGAAAGAATATTCGAATTAAGTAAAAATGCATTTTTGTAGGGGAAAAGAAAGTAGACTTACAGGAAATTGAAACTGGTTATATTCTGGGCAATAAATTGCTGCTTTAATAGATCGACATGTTGAACTTTGAGCAAAGGGTTCATTTGCCCTATTAATCTTCCACTTCCTTTCAAAACGCATATAGGTACATTTTTATGGTGTTTCTCTTTCCTGAGTAAATAAAATGGCATGAATGCCTCGACTTGCAGAGATCCAGGAGGAAATGCTTCAAGTTACGGAGGTTTTTAACGCATTCCTTCCGAAAGGATTCAGAAAGGCACTTGAAAATTTTTTTAATACAGGGAGGTATCCGACTTGAGCTTTTTTAAATTATCCAGGCTCAACTGTACAAAAATGTAAGGTCAAGTAGTCATACACGAGCAACAAAATCTCACTCGTTTTTCGCCATGCTCATGACGAGCCAGTCACGTGGAAAAACCTCCTTCTGCACTATTTCCTTCAAAACTAGGATGATCTTGAGCAGAAGCTCTTTCAAGGGGCTTCGGTCTTCTGGTTCGTCTCTCAAACTGTGATCCCTGAATAAATCGTAGCCGTTTTGAATCTGAGGCCAAAACGAAGCCCAAAGGTCTTCATAATGCCCAGCGTCCATCAGTTTCAGCAAGGACATCAAGCAAACTAAAAGTGTTTGAAACACCGGGGAACTCCATTCGGCATCCGACAAACAATCCAGTAAGGCCTACATCGGAAAAAAAAATCTTACATTGAAATCCTTCATTCAAAATTCGAAAAAAAAAAAACTTCAACTCAAGATACCGTACCTCCAGCAAATATGGAGAGTTCTTCACCAGCACAGCAACATCGTCGTGAGAAGCACTCTGAACCTCCTTGACGGCCAACGACGGAGGCATCAAGTTCGAGTTGCCGTACAAGTCTTCCTCTTCTTCCGCATCGTCATCTTCTCCTCTCTTCTCATTGTCCTTCGATTCGCCCTCGTCCAGTTCCATCATGCTGGCCAAAGTGGCAAACAACAACTCACCCGTCTTCTCCAGGCTCAGGCGACATTTGAGGTGAACGCAAGCCTGATACGATATCATTCTCAGCAATCCGGGTCGCGATTCAGGATCTGACGCCAAACAAGAGCTCCAAAGTTCTTTGAGACAGCCTAGTTTCGCATCCAGGATCTCTTTCGGGGCACTTGATGGAGATGTCGAGTAACTTGAGCCCGGCTTCACGGTATCCAGCATGAATGTTGCAGACCTTGTGCTCACCCTGGATCAAATAATGAAAATTTGAAATACTGCGGAATAAATACACGCAACACAGAAAAATCATCAACTTTCTGCTGTAAGATACTAAAAGTGAATATTCATAATTTTTTCCAACGAACACATGACCATGATTGACATGAATCACAAAATTCAGCGCATGAGAAATGAGTCACAAAATACATAGTTCGGAATTCTAGGATTCTGTATTCATTTTTCGAACATTTGATTCGTTCAAAATTAATGGAAAATGGACAATTAAGGGATGATGAACGTGTGTGTAAAAAATTCAATCGCCCTGAACTGAACGTGACATTACATTTACAGATGTTTATTTATTAACTAAGAATGACTAACCATAGCGCCTATCGGAATTTAAACTATCAAAGAATAATCCCAGCAAAACTAAAGGTCTAAATGACATCACCTTGGAAGACTGCTGCAAACATTTCTTTTCATCCACATACTTTCAGAATTTTAAACCGCACTGTTGTACACGGAAATGTTGTATGCACATTTTTCTGTGAAGCATCATCAGGCTTCTCTGATTTTATCCATAGGCAATTCCAGAGTTTATATGCGTTTTTTTCTTGTAAAGTTCCAGTAGGACAACGTGTCTCAGAACAAACCTTCGAGTAGTGCCTTCATATTTATATCAATGGTTCGCAAGAGCATAAAATTTCATGCTCAAATTGTCAGAACAGGCGAAAGTTAAATTCATGAATATTTTCAAGAACAATTTCAAATATGTAAAATATTCCTTTCAAGTCGATCAAAACTTATCATCAACCTTGAATTCAATACGACTAAACTGAAATTGTGACGTATTTTATCCTCAAAAAATCGCAATTTTAGTCTCTTGAAATGGGGTGCACGTTGTACTCAGGGATACATTTTAACTCAAATTTTAGGCTGGAAATTCAAATTCGCGTCATACACAAGGGCGTGCGATACTGAAGTTAGTATAGTTGAAGAGTGAAACACATCTTGGGCGTACAAGAAAAAAATACGGCACTCTTGACAAAAAGTTATAAAATATCACATATTATTGAAAAATAAAATTTCTAAAAATTTTACCTGAGATACAGGGACCAATCAAAAGTCAACCCAGGCAAAGTAGACCCCGGTACGCACTGCAACAGCCCTACTGCTACAACACAAACTTCCGACACGGGGAAAACTCGGGCCAGCTGCTCCACCATGGAAGGAATATTCCTCTGAATGGCCACCTGCGTCCTCACGTAATCAGGGTTCCCCGAAGCCAGAATTTTCTTGAGAGAATCCATCAACAAGAAAACATCTGCTCGGAACGAGTCTTCATTCCTGCCCTGGGTCGACTGGGCAAAAAGTATCCTCGATTGGATCATAAACTTGAAGATGAACTCCAACGCGTCGAAGCCTTTGAAAATCGACGGATGCTTCTCGCCGCGGAGCAATTTTTCCGCACAATGGTTCACGCATGTAGTCAATCCTCTTCAATAAGAGAAAAAATAAATTTTCTTCGCAACCGCATTCCCCCTTGAAAATATGTCAACTCACTTGTAGACCAACGCGGCGGAAAAATGGTCCTTGATATAAGCTTCCAGAACAGGTCGAAAATGATGAAACTTGGAGTCATTGATTGTAGTGAAAATGTTGACCAGGGCTTGAAAAACTTGCCCTGAATACGGAGTCGACTCTCCGCTCTCCGTGGAAAACATGCTGAATAATTCGTCGAGAATGTGTTGCAAAAATTTGACGAGTTCTTCGCCATCCAGAGACATCACCCTGTTCAGCACGTCCACAGCAGAAAACCTCGAATTGTTTCTGTTCAACAACGCGAACAAATCCGCTGAAAATAGAAACACAAACGTTTTAATGCAATATTGGCTAATTGCATTTTTTGGGTCGCATAAATCCACGCCAAAATAATTAAAACCACACCGTTTTGAGTGAATTTCGTAGAACACAACATCGTGCCGACGTGAACAAAGTCCTTGCCGCTTCTTCCGCCAATCAAGCTCGACACGCCGCGTTTCAAAAACTCGACACCGACAGCAGCGGAAGCGAGTGACGACGTCGAAGACTGAGTCGTCAACGATCCGGATTCTCCGTTGGAACATAAACTGCTCGCTTCAGATTCTTTCAAGTACATTTCCTGGTCTTCTCGCGAAATTTTGTTCAAATCGTCGCAGCTCTGCACCGACAGCGTGTGCATCCCGTCCCGAATACTGCAACCTTCTTCGTCCATCAACTTACGAAATGCGACTCCAAAAAGCTTCTTGTCATTCTTATCCTTTGCTGCGAGGAAAAAAATTAAAAATTTGAAGATATTTATTTTATCTCCAAGAAAACCAAAATTTAAAAATACGGCAACGAATTCCAACTTTTCGGAAAATAATTTTTGAACCACGACTTACACGATATACACAGGACGACCATGCCTAAGTTGTTCGTCTTTCAACTTCAATCTACGAGCAAACCAAAGATGACACGGATTTCAACATGCAAGGATTGGACGCGACCTCTAATATTTTTGGAGTAGGTGAATCGTAAAGAGAAAAAAAATCATGACAGCTCATCATGATGTTATAAGGTTCTGGGGTTTTTTGCGGATTTCCAAAAGAATTTTTTATATTTACAGCATGATGATAAGTATAAACTTTCCAGTTACAGCACCCATGTCACAGGGTGCTAAAAAGGCTTTCTAAGATAATGGATAAAACAAGAAATTCAGCTGGCCTGACAAATTTTAGCTCCCTGTGATATGGATGTTGGAAGTCTGGAAATTGTTCACTAATCACACAGTAAATTTAAAAAATTTTCAATTAAAAAAAATCCCAGAACCTTAGAATATTGTGGGCTATGTCATCATTTTTTTCGCACAATCGCACCTAATCTAAAAAAAATATCAAGAGGTCGCGTTCAACTTGGGCAACCCCAGTAACCCATACATTTTTGGTTCACGAATTATGCATTACATTTACGTGTAAAGTACTGTACATCCGTTTCTCAAGCATAGAATAAAATGCAAGAAACCATCATAGGAGGACGTTCGATGTTCACAACATTACTCAACCACAGGCGAAAATGAATCATTCATGAAGAAAACACACACGCACACCACGCTCCATGAGAAAGAATCTTCGGAAACTCACTCGAACAATGAAAAAACTCCAACCGAACAATGGCAGAGGGGAACTTGTCCACTGGGATCGACAAACGAACACAATCATCCCAATTGGGAGAGTTTTGGTGGTAAAGCACAGCCGACTGATACACACTGCAACCCAGACCTTCCTTCTTGCTCACAGCCGGATGAATACACTGCACACAACCATGAATTCACTCTTCAACGCCAAATGGTTAGTTCAATTTACTAATTTTCAATGAATAAACAGGAAAAACCAAACCCAAAAAATTAATAAATAAAGGAATAGGAAACCCGAAAAAATTAAATGTTATTTGTTCAACAGACGACAAGTAAATCACCTCGATCGGTTCCGCGGTTTGGCCATCAAGTACCGACAGCTGTACTTGGACGTTTCTTCCGGCCTTTTCAAAGTCTCCTCGACACAACGTCAGGTACAGATCGTTACGCAGATCACCGGGCATGATGACATCCGAGAACCCCTTTTTCAGAACCGTCGGATATGCAGTGAACAACAGCGGTTCTTCTTTCATGACACGTGGCAAACTGCCGCGAAGTACTTTCACATTCACATCCAACGCAGCTGCAAAAGAATTTTTTCTTCAAAATTGTCTACATTCCGTTGAACCAAAAATGGGGCAAAACCTGGCGAGAAAATAAGGTTAATCTGTTCCTGTCATAATTTCAAGATGAAAAGCGGTCTGGACAAAGTGACTGTACAGGATAAAATAAAAATCTTATGCCATTACATGGGGGCCCCGCATTACGTCCCTAGATGAGTCTCGTTATGTCATATTTTCGATTTGTGAAACACGCTTTTCCTTGAGGTTAATAGCAATTTATTCAACTGGTTTAGGGAGTTCACCAGAAAACGGTTATAAATTCATGGTTCGCTACACTTGTTGTCATGAATCACACACGTTATGCATTTTTCAGCCAATATTTTTTAATGTAATATTGTTGTGAAAGAAATTGCTCTCGACTTCCTGAATTTCTCACGTCGCAAGGACGAGGGAAGGTAAAACTATGCTTTTCTTCCTCTTTCAACTTGATTCTCGAAAAATTCACAAAGTTCAGTTCAAAACTCGTTAAAATTTGCTCATTTTTTAGGCAAAAAATTTCTTTATGTGAAATTATTTCGTAATGTGAGTCGTGTTTTACCCCCCAAAAATTATCGTCAAATGGGTCTTTTGCCATGATTTTGTATGCATTTAATATTCTCGGTCTCGGTTGGGTGAGTCATTTGCGTGTATAGATAAGAATTCAAGTACTGTGTAACAGAAAAATCCCCATTCAGAAGAATATGTCTTCGGCAACGCAAGGTTGAATATTCTTCAAGTCGCACTGAATTTGCATCCAACACATTGCTAAATTCACTCACC
The DNA here is from genome assembly GCA_905338405.1 of Notodromas monacha. Classification (NCBI taxonomy): domain Eukaryota; kingdom Metazoa; phylum Arthropoda; class Ostracoda; order Podocopida; family Cyprididae; genus Notodromas; species Notodromas monacha. The sequence continues at coordinate 20,950 of CAJPEX010001751.1, forward strand.
ATAAGAAACTTGATTCGACAGAGAATAAAACTTCTGCGTCTGTTTCTTGATGATCAATTCGTGCAATTGATGAAATTCTTTCTCTTCACAAGTGTAGATTTTTTCGTTGAAATCCTTTTCAAACAATCTGGTTTCTCCGGGGCTTCTTAATCCATTTGCAACTGACAGATCGACAAATCCTGGACTAATCCCATCCACGGTCGACATGGGACTCGATGGGAGATTCAAAGTTGATAAATTCATCACTGCACATCCTAATGGCCGTTTGTACGTGTGAAGAGACGGTTTCCGAGTTGATTCACCAGCGAGAATTCTTCCTACTCGATAAACTTGACAGATCAGGTACAATTCCGTTTCCGCTTCACTATTTCCGAGTCCCTGTTCAAAGACGCACGAATATTCAAGCACCGAACATTGCTGCAACAATCCATCACGAAACTCACAGCGAAGATGGCACCAAAATTTTCTTCATGAAATAAATCCGTGAACTGTGCTTCACCTTTACGATAAACTCTAACCAAGAATTTCTCCGTGATGAATTGGCTCTTCGCGGGATTGTAGATTGAGAAATAGAGCTCCCAGTCGTCTGTGATTCTATAAGTTAGATCCCGAACCTTAACACTTATGTGATAACCAGCTGCTTCCGAAGAGTCCGCAAGTACTAAACTCTGCACCTTCGAGTCTCTTTTCACCGCAGACAGCTTCTCCACAGAATCAGAGTGCTATGGACGAAACGGAATTTTACGATTGGAATCATCAACGAATCAAATTTTTTCAAACTTACGATGTTGTATAAATCGAGGATGTTGACTTTAGAAGGGTCAACTATATCATAATTCACACGTGGAACGAGATCGAGACCAAGTGAACGGTTCCCCCAGTCGATATTGGTAGTGATTCGCATCCGCAGATCTTTGATTTGGTCTTGAGTCAAAGTGCCGGTTATGAATTGCCGCCGAAGAGCAAACAACTTGTTCATGAGTTGGCAAAACGTAACAAACTCCTTGTGATCGCGATTCTGAAGAATTAAAGATGAAATGTTCAAGGAACCGAATTTTCGAAAATTTCAAACGAACTGGTTTACCAAGTACAATTCCTTCCACAGTCGACCCCATTCTCTCAGGACGTTCGCTACTTCTATCACAGTACAGTCATTGGCATGGTCCATACAGATGCTGAATTCAAGAAAGCAAAAATGTTGAACGTTGACCAAGTCGAAATTTCTGCATGAATCACTCACCGACTGCGGCATCTTCTGGAGTTGCACTTCTTGTGCACGAAATTGACGGGGAAGATCCCTTGCTGGGTTCTGTCACGCGACAGACAGCCTTCATACCAACCTAAATGACCTGGAAGCATTACTTAAAGCAAACCTGATACAAAATCTAAACGGAAACGTACCGTCGCACTCATCATTTATGATGACTATGTCCCCAACGGTGAGTTGAAGCGATTTATGAACATTGCTACCGTCGTAGTTACAGATAGCTATGCCGTACAACTCTTTCGGTCGAGAAGGCATTTCCTTTCATTTCAGATCTCACAAAACTACAAAAAAAAACCTGAAATTCAAAGATTATTTCCCGAAAATTATATTCAAATGTCAAATCAGAGGAGTGACAGGAGACGATCAACCGAACGGGAAGCGACCTTGTGAAAAGCACCCATGAACAGAGATGTCGGTTAGTTACTCGACACTGCAGTTTTTTTTTATTACGGCACAGTTTTGACTTTAGGCTGAATTTCACACCACAATCCTCTGTACTGTATGTCACACTGATCACAAATTAGAGGATTCGCTTTTCATTGCACAACTCATTCTTCACGTAGGAAATAACCTTCCAAACTAGCTTCTATTCAAAATATATAAAATACAAGGGGAATCAGAATGAACTTCGGAAGTATAATACAGTACAAACGAAACCAATTGTCACGAGTGCTCCTCTTCTTTTGGCGTTTCGTGTGGATTCTTTTCTCCCGTCATCAACCCCCACCCGGAGCAACACTCACAGACATCAATGGTCGTTGGAACAAGTGAATATCGCACACTGGTTGAAACGGAACTTCCATTGCACACTTCCTATGACACCACGAGAACCGCACTCCACGACGAAGATCAAGCAACTACGTTCGTCGCCTAGGGGGATTAAGGGGTCCCCACGCTGCTCGTCCAACGCTCTGTGACATGACGCAATTCTCTGTGGAATCAGGTGGTGTACAGTATCTGGATCACAGTGACCATCACAAAACTCTTGTACCCACTGCTCCATTGTGCGTTTCAGCTGCCCTGATTCTCCAGCCTGAACCTCGGTTGGCTTATGGCATTTACGGCAAGGAAGTGATTTCCAAGATAGGTGCCGCAAGAGATTCCCCATGGAACTGTGTTGAATAGTTGATACTCCAAATTTTGAAATGCTTATGGGTGTTGTTTCAAATGAATCTGTTGTATTCAAATCAAAATTGATACTTGAAGGATTTGGAGCTTTTTTCCTTTTGTTGAATGCTGGATGCATCTTAATGGCTCCAGAACGCTGTCCTGTGGGCTTATCTGCCTACGATCCTTTTCCGGTGACTTTGAAGTCTCCTTTCATTCCTGTTCCTCTTCCTGAATAGTGCGATCGCCTGTGTTTGTTCCCCGTCCTCCTCGTAGTTCCATCTTCGCTTGAATCTTCAACAGTGTCATCTATGCTTCTTGCCAAAGTTGGAAAGTTGGAGGGATGAGAGTCGCTACCGGGATCAAGAAATAGTTCTAAATGACTTTTGTTTGGACTTAGAGGTCATATGAGTTTTGAGTGTGGTTGGTCTCGTGGTTTATAGTTAGAGTCTTAAAATGATTCTATGGTCGAGAATGTTTGTGGAGTGCTGGATCGGAACCATCTCCTCCTTGCATTGGTGGTAAAGTAAGGCCTGTGTAGTTGCAGGGACTGTGGGTCACTATTCATGGATCAGTCTCTGCGTGGTTTTCCAGTTGTGCATCTATTGTGAGTGACCATTGAATCTTGGCTCATAAGTTTTCTGAAAATGGTTCTGTCTTCCGCTTGAGCATTCGTGTCTCCATTTTCAACCGAAGGACATTGAAATAATTGTTGCTCAATGACCGGCTATGATCAAAAGTTGAATGAACTTTTGATTATTCGTATAGGTGCATCACTAGTCCTGACATCCAATGTTCTTTGGATTCCATGCATCTGCCAAGTTGTTGTTGCATTGAAATCCATGACCTCAGTGAAGAAGAATGCTTTCTTCTTCACTCATTCTGCGTGTTTTTGTATGAACTGGTTCTTGAAAATGGCTGTAGCGTGGAAAATTTTGATCTTGGAATTAAATTTTGCAGCTTTTTTAGAATGTCCTTGCAAATAATGCCGTGTTCCAAGCAAATGACCTTTTTGTCACTTTCCTGCTCCCCCAGGCTGGTTTCTGCGTGTTGTGGATATCATTATAGTTTGAGCAAAATATTTTGATCATTCGCCTTTTGACTGCTGTAGTCAAATTTTGTGTCTCCCAAGACAATAAATGAATTATGTAAATTTCTGATACATTAATTTAGTCAGATTTGACTCGATTGCACTTCGCAAGAGTTAAAGATAAAACAATCTAGAAGCACAGATCAGGAAAATGATCACAACGTTCTTTTAATAATACCCGGGGTAGCGATACCAACGTAACAATATACACAAGGTCTGTACACTTGGACAGTCAGGCACTGAGTGTCGGCTGGGGCTGAGCGAGACCCCTTACTCAACGGTAACTCAAGATGGCCGCCGGAAGCGCGCGGGCTTGGCTGGCCGAGGCCCTCTGATTGGCCTAGTTTGAACAACGTAAAAACACATCGAAGTCGCGAACCTTGTCGCGCGGGACACAATGGCCGTCGGCGGCCGTTACTATAGGCCGCCGGAAGCGCGCGGGCTTGGCTGGCCGAGGCCCTCTGATTGGCCTAGTATGAACAACGTAAAAACACATCGAAGTCGCGAACCTTGTCGCGCGGGACACAATGGCCGTCGGCGGCCGTTACTCTCCCCCCCTTTAAAAAAAGATGCCGTCGGTGGCTTTATTAAAAAAAATCTGGGGGTTGTGGAGCAGAATTGCGAAAACGCGCAGGTCGGCGGCGGCGTCTTTTGGGTCGTTGATGTCCTTGGTCGGCGTGGTCGTCAGTCCTCGTCATCCGTGATGGGTCCCTGGCCGGTAAGTGTTGCCAGTGTGGACCGTTTCGGTTTGATCTCTTGCGTTTCCTCGGGTTCCGATGAGTCGCTGGAGGAGGATGAGAGGAAGCGTCGTCGCTTCCTGGTGTTGTCACGTCTGGCCTCGGCTGCGGGGACGGAGTGTGAGCTGGACTCACTGGCAGAGTGATCTCGTCGCTGGACACTGGGGTCGTCGCCCGGTTGGGAGTCCTCGTCCTCCTCGGTCGAGGTGGGTCGGCATCGTGGTTCTGGTTCGTCGGAGCTCTCGGAGAGCTGGAGGAGATCTCCTCCCGTCGGCGCCATAGTGGCGGTGTTGTCTCCGGGGAATTCCCGTGTCCTACTTCCTCCTCGACTGGCTGTGGACTGTGGTCGTCGTCCGAGTCGTTGCTGAGGTGGAAGCGGGGACGTGGGGCGGAGTCCTCCGAATCCTGTATGGAAAGAGAAGAGGGAGGTTGGTTGTTAGGAGGGGTTCGTAGGTTGTTAGGACACGAGGGTGGGGGTGCTGTTGGAAAGGAATACGGTTGGAGCTCCCAAGCGTTCGCGAGTCTTTTCCCTTGGGGAGTGTCGATGACAAACGCGCCTTTTCCGTGTTTTTTGATTATTTTGAACGGTCCGAACCGTTTGGGCAAGAAGCGTCGGTGGGCCGCGTGACGTTCTGTTGTGCGCAGGCGTGGTCGTAGCGTGACCATCTGGCCTATCCCGAACGGGGGGTTGCGCTTTTTGTTTGCTTGGCGGAGATACTGGGCTCGTTTGGTTTGGGCCACCTCCTTTGTTGCCTGTAGCTCTGGGCTAATATCCCTGGCTGGCGCGTCGTATTTTATATCGCATGGTGTGCGGACGGGCCGGCCGTGCCACAACTCAATGGGTGGGAGCCCCGTGGTCGAGTGGGGAGCCCTATTATACGCTAGTGTTGCCTCGTAGAGCACTAGGTCCCATGTAGTCGGGCTGGTCGCTGTTTTCGCTAGAATTGACGAGAGGGACTTGATCGTCCTCTCGCAGGCCCCGTTCCCTTCTGGGTGGTAGGGCTGCGCGATGTGCGCTTGAATTTGGTTTGCTCTTAGGAATCGTTGAAATGCTGCCGAGGAGAAAACTGCCGCTCCATCGGAGTGAATTATTTCGAACGATCCGAGCTGGGCGAATACGTCTGCGATGAAAGAGCAGAGCGCGTTTGCCGTTGCGCGTTTAATTGGTTGGGCGATCGCTCGTTTTGAGAAGTAATCTACTGCTACCAGCGCGTACCGGTGGCCCTGTTGCGAGGGCGGGAATGGACCCCAGAAATCGATCCCCAGCCGGTCGTGTTTTTCGGCGGGTGGTGTTGGTTCCAGTGGTGCTCCCACTTTGGACGTTGCTGCGTTATATGTGAAACACTTGGCACATTCTGCAATTTGTCGGAAGATGTCCGTCCGCATGTTGGGCCATGTGAATCTCTGCCGCAGGTGTTGGAAGGTTTTCTTCCAATTCGGATGTCCCATTTCTAGATGGTATTCCTCCCCCAGAGCGTGTCGTTCCTCTGTTGACGGAATTTCCCTGAGCTCTATCGAATGGAGCTGGATACGGCTGAGTGCGTCCGGGCCCGTGAGGGATTTTCCGGGTCTGTGCACCATCGTATATTGAAAATACTCTAATTTGAGTTTGAGGCTGATGAGCCTTGTATCCGTTAATTCCCCGAGCAGGGCCTTGTGATCTGTCACGATTTTGAATTGTCTGTGTTCGACGTAGTGACGGAACTTTTTGGTGGTCGCCCAGACTGCTGCTAGCAGTTCTCGCTGGGTGTTGGAATAGCGGGTCTCTGCCGGTGTAAGTACTCGGCTCGCATATTCCATTATGTGTGGCTGTCCCAGGTCGTCCAGCTGCACCAATATTGCACCAATGGCTGTTGCCGATGCGTCACAATGGATTTCCGTTTGCCATGTGGGTTCGAATCTCTCGAGTCTGGCTGCTTGGGCAATTGCCTTTTTTAGTTCCGCGAACGCGGTTTCTGCTTGGTCTGACCAATGTAGGGCTGTGGCTGGTTTGACCGGAATGGTCAGCCGTAGGACTTTCTCCAAATTCGCAAAATTCGTCGGGACATGTGCTCGGAGGTATGTCGCGAGCCCCAGGAATCGTTGCATTTGCCGCGTGGTCTCTGGCTTTGGAAACGCTTCGACTGCCTTCAGGTGTTCGTTGGCAGGTCGCGTCCCAGTTTTGTCCACGATGTGGCCGAGGAACTTAATCGACTCGGCGAGAAATCGGGACTTGGCTATATCGATCGACGCCCCGGCCGCTGTCAGGGTCTCGAGCACTGCCGCGAGGTTGTTCGTGACTTGGTCGAAATCGGTACCGAAGACGATTACGTCGTCGATGTACACCAAGCATTTGGTGTAGAGGTGTGGCCTCAAAATTGTTTCCATTGTTCTTTGGAATATGGCCGGTCCTGTTTTAAGCCCGTACGGGAGGACCGTGTATTGCATTTGGCCTCTAGGCGTGGAGAACGCCGTTTTATGGCGGTCGCCGTGTGCCAGGGGGATATGGTGATATCCCGAATGGAGGTCCAGGCAACAGAAGTATGCGTTTTGTCGCCCGAGGGCGTCCAGGATATCCTGGATGACCGGCATTGGGTAATTGTCTGGCAACAGGACTTTGTTGATTTCTCTGTAGTCTTCCACAATTCTCCACCTTTTGATGGCTGGTGCGTTAGGATCATCGTCCTTTAGCGTCAAAAAGGCTGGGGAGTTAATAGTGGATTGCGCTGTTTCGATGATACCCGCTCGGGTGTAATTATCAATGATCTCATTGAGCGCCGGGGTCTTATCCGGGGAGATACGGATTCGCCGGGGAGGTTCTGGGTCTTGCCCGTTAGTTGGCAGTGCCGCCACGTACTGTGGAAACAGTCCGTGCTTACCACTCCACTGGAAGATATTTTTCCTGTGTTTGAGCAGTAATTGTGTTATTTTTGCTCGTTCCGGTTCGGAACCGTCCACAAACCGAATGCCGTCGCCCGCAGGGGCTTGTGGCTGCTCGTTAGTGGGTTTGATATTCTGGAAACCCGAAAAAATGCGCTGCCCGTCGAGGGTCACGCAAAAGGGGAGATCTCGAAGAACATCGAGCCCGATGATGACGGGGTAACGCGCGTGTGATAACAGAAAAAAGGACGCGTGGTAAACGGCGGAGCCAAGCGAAAAATTTGTACTCACCATATGCGTCAGATTCGTCGAAACGTGCAGGACGGCCGCCGAAATCCGCGCCTGCGTGGGATGTGGCGTAAGTCCGACCTCTGCGGCGACGTCTGTGGCCATGAAGGACCGTGTAGCGCCTGTATCTATAAGCGCCCGGACGCGATGGCCGTTGACTCCGATGAGGATGGTAAGGCTGTCGTCTATAGCTGCGGGGATCGAACAGAGGACAGCCGTCACTGTCCGATCTTCGCGTTTCCCTGCTGGGGGCAGTTTGCTGCCGTATGGCCTGCAAGACCACATTGGACGCATTTAGTTGCTTGGACTGATGGCGTTTGGTTAGGCGAGTTCACCTGGTTTGCTGGATTGTTGCGGCAATCCGCGGTCGAGTGTGCCACCATTCGTCCCGGGTGGTATGCGCAGTTTTGCAGAGCGCGTGCTGGCGCTGTTGATGGAGTGGAACTCCTGGAACCGGACTTTGAGCAGTCCGCGGTCGTGTGGAATACGTACTTTTGGTGGTGATCGCAGTAGTACTTCGGTATTCCGGCGGCTGTCATTTTTGGCGGTCTCGCCTGACCGGGTGCCGGGGAAGCCGCCGGCGCCGTCGTTGGCGACGCCGGGTGCGTGCGACGGTATTCGTCTGCGTGCGCAAGGCAATCGTCCCACGATAGTGCCCTGTCCGCTGTGGCTTTAGCGTGGAGCAGAGCGTGCATGCCGCCCGTGGTGATGGATAGCAGTTGGCCGATCAGCCCTGCTGTTATCGTCCGTTCTTGGTTCGGAATTTCGTCTGGTCTGAAGGCGAGGTACCTTATGTATTCCTCCCGCAGACGCTGGCCAAACTCGGCATACGATTCGTCTGGCGTCGGGCGCATCTTTTGGAACCTTTGGAAATGTTCGAACGGGGAGAGACCGAAACGTACCTTGAGTCGTTCGATGACCTGGTCGTATTGTAGGTACCCCTGCTCGTACAGGATCTGCGCCGCTTCTGCTACTTTTGGCTGCGAATGTGCGATAAGGCAGTCGATTCGCGTGTGGTTCGGCGTTGCTTCATGCCGGAACGCGATCGCTAGGCGGCGTAGGTATCCCTCTATGTCCTCGTTTGGGGACTGTTTCGGGTAATCCACTCGACGTCTGAGGAGAGATGCCGTGATATCGGCTGCCGTTGGACCCGATAGTGAGTCTGGCGGCGTGCTCATTACCACGTGTAGTGGCGTTATCCCGCGATTGTGGAGCGTCGTCACTAATTCATTGCGGTTTTCTTCGGTTGCTCCCGGTATGTTATATACCGTACAATACGCTCGTATTGCCGGGAGGTTCAGGCTTGCCCACGGATTCATGAGTGCCTGTGGGTTAGCTGGGGCGATCGCCTGACCAGAGCCCGATGCGCCGTCCGGCGAGTCGGGGTTTTCGGCGCCGTTTCCGCGTTGGTTCACCATCCGTACGGCTGAGCCCCCAGTCAGATTTGACTCGATTCGCACTTCGCAAGAGTTAAAGATAAAACAATCTAGAAGCACAGATCAGGAAATGATCACAACGTTCTTTAATAATACCCGGGGTAGCGATACCAACGTAACAATATACACAAGGTCTGTACACTTGGACAGTCAGGCACTGAGTGACGGCTGGGGCTGAGCGAGACCCCTTACTCAACGGTAACTCAAGATGGCCGCCGGAAGCGCGCGGGCTTGGCTGGCCGAGGCCCTCTGATTGGCCCAGTATGAACAACGTAAAAACACATCGAAGTCGCGAACCTTGTCGCGCGGGACACAATGGCCGTCGGCGGCCGTTACTAGGCCGCCGGAAGCGCGCGGGCTTGGCTGGCCGAGGCCCTCTGATTGGCCCAGTATGAACAACGTAAAAACACATCGAAGTCGCGAACCTTGTCGCGCGGGACACAATGGCCGTCGGCGGCCGTTACTATTTCGCCAGAATCAGACGAGTGCATAAACTCGTGCTTCAGTCAACGATTTCCTCAATATTTTCGATCACTGCTAAAATACGAATCAGCATTCCAACTCTCGTGCTCCTGCATTAAAAATATTGGAAAGAATGGTTCAATTTGATTTCAGACTTGGTTTGTATTCATGAGATAACGTTCCCTTCAGCGTCAATCATATGTACGGTACTCGACTTGCGAATCTGAGACGCCATCGAATAGTGGATGCATCACGATTTTTCAAAGCGCGCCAAAAAATTGCATCTTTAAATATGGATTGATGGAAACAGCTACTCGAGAAAAATACGTTGAATGCTCAAGATGTCTTTCTCGAGTTTTTGAGGCGTGGAGATATCCAATGTGTCTTTGTTGGAAGGAGGGAACAACGCCTTTGTGGCTCTTTTTCTCCGAGCTCCAGCGGCAACATTTGTCAGGCTTCGGAATGGAGGAAGTTCTCCTTTGTCAGTTCGGAATCGGTCTGTTTGGAATCATCGGCATGACGGAAGCGATTCCGGGGATGTTTACGAGACCCCTGCGTTCATACTTGTGAGTCGGTATTTGCTTTACGACTCCCACCGGCGTCTGATGGAAGCGAAAGAAACCCGCGCGACGGCGAAGTACGAAAGAACTGAATAGCAGCTGAATATATATTGGGTTGCGAGAAAGATTTATTCAAAAATGCTATGTGGTGAAGATAAAAAATATATAAGAGCTGCGCTTCAGCACTGCGTCAAATAATATCCAATCAGCCAATTTTTATGATTTTGCGCAGGAGCAGATCTTTCAATAGTGTGAGGGGCAAGCTTACAAGTTTCAAGTGCGGTAAGTTACTTGCGTTAGTCTGAACGAAAGAAAGTATGTTCCCCTTTTATGTCTTCCGTTGATCATCGATCAATGCATTGTGTACTCGACTTCTTGCTCAATTTCTTTTCTTTGAGCCAGAACATTCAACAGACTGAAACTCTCGGGAAATTCGCTTCTTAATGCAATTAGCCCTCTCACTGCTCCAAGGTTCTCGTCGGGTTTCGATCTAACTTCTGGATTTCACTTCGTTTCAAACAGTTTTACTACCAATAATAATTTTTCAAAGATTCTGTGTCATTTCAGTGTCACCGAAAACCACTGATCATATTTCTTTAGCATCATAAGAAACTACCGGAAATGGTTTCGTATAGACACTGTACTGCATTACTGTAGAATTTTAGGTGGTTCCCGAACAAATTCGAACGAATAAAGTAAAACCCCGAATATTCAGGTTTCAAAGAAGTATGTATTCCTTCACATGTTCGTGCAAAGATTTCACGATTATTTTTTCACTGAATGATGCAGTAAAATCATCTGGGCTAATTGATTGAGAAGTTTGTGTGAAGGGTGATTCTATTTTTCAGGTTATTGTTGAACGTAGTTTTTGTCCGTCGAATAAATTTCCGGGTCGTCCATCAGGTACTGTAATTGTAATATTGAGTTATTTGAGCGTCAGTGCTGTTCGTCAGCCCGGATGATCGGAGTTTTAGTGTACTTCATTTTTGGAAAGAGTTGGAAAACCCACCGGATGCGCCGAAAATATTGAATCAATCTAAAAAAAAAAAATAGCAGAGGTGAAGTAAACCTTTTAATGCTGTCTTCTTACTGCGTGCTTGAGCTATTAACATTTTAGGTGGCCAAAAGCTTTCCTCTTTGTTCAACGGCGTCCAGAAAGGTGTCCAAAACCCGCGTGGGATCGAATTCATAAATCCAGTATATTCACCGGAAGTTCCGGGTCGCTTCAACAGCAATTTCTGGCACGCGTCTATTCCCAGAATTTACGTTTGCTGACGCAGTATGTATAAAATCCGCATGCCTGTGTCTAAATGTCTTGTTTCGAATATCCCGTGCCAGTCTCTCTCTCTCTTCTCTTCTTACTGCGGTACCGAGTAAGTCAGTCGCCAGCAGCGAGAAAGACGAGGTCTCTCGGTATGAGCAGTGGACGTTTCAATGAGAAAAACTGATGACACGATTATTTCCTGGAACTCGGAAGAACATTTTTTAAGGGTCAAATAACACATTCATCGCAAAGGTTCACCTCTGCTTTGATTCATGCGATTGTCTGTAGGTGCCCTGTAGTACCTCGCTCGAGTGTAAACCCCCCCCCCTTTTTTTTTTAAAATCTCGCGACGCTATAATTCTCTTCTGGGCGACGAGCACCCTTTAAAGGGAGAAACCTGACGCTGGTGTCATCAGCAGATGCCACTGCTCATACCGAGAGACCTCGTCTTTCTCGCTGCTGGCGACTGACTTACTCGGTACCGCACCCTCCGTTGTATTATAACCGTTTCGAGGAACACGTGGAAAAAAGATGACAACTCGTACTTGAAGGCGAGGAGAAGAAGATTGACTTTTACATCACGGGCTTTGATCTAGTTTTAGCTGTCTGTATGCGGACCGGATTTTCGTGTTCTGTTTGTGTTTGTTTTGTTGGACATGCTGAGACGATGTCCGAACCTTTTAGGCGTGTACAGGGTGTAATGGGCCCCGTCGATTCATTTCTCTTGGGGGGGGGGGGGGGGTTAAATAGATAGACCTTGTTTGCTTGTCTTGTGTATACTGTATATATTCACCGTTACCCTTTCGTATCCTGACTCGGGTGCAGGTACAAGATTAATCAGTGTACTGTATTTTCAGTCGACGTCAGAGGCAGGGGTTTTCGACATTGATTTTTTTCCCTGCTCAGTCTAGTGTACGACTTGAAGTACATGGCAGTGTTTGAGCACCTGTCACACTTCCGAGGTAAAAAAAAAAAAATACGACAATTACTTCAACTCGAAGTAAAGACGTTTTAGAAGGAGTTTGCAACAAAGATAGAAAAATGAATTGCAGCAATGCCAATCTATGCGGTGATCATTTAAAACCTGGTTTCGGTTCCCTCATTTTATGTGACCCTTTTTTGTTTTTTTTTTTCAATTTTCGTGCTGTACTGCATTCACTTGAACTGTTAGCTTCATGCTTTGCGTTTAGAAATTTCGTTCGGGTTGAAGGCAAAATCTCTACTGGAGCGAATGCTTCAGATTTTAAAAAAGCGGCTGAGATACTGTTGCGTGAAGTGTTTCTGTTTCAGAAAAAAGACTGTACCCTTGAGACGCTATGAACTTGCGCTTTTTAATCTTTTCCAATCTTCGGGTAGCCAGGGTTATAGCTGATTGACTCATCTGGTGCATCTTCTATCGAAAAGGCCACCATTTTCAAATACTGTACAAAACAGTGCCAAAAGCATTTTTTAATCGAGTGTTGGATTCAATACTCGCGGTTAACCTATCCTTGATCGCGGGAGAAAGATTAATTGGAAGTCTGATTTACGACTCATCCGACTTCTGCCGCCCTTGCAGATGATTGCGGTTTTTTTGCCGATTTTTTCCTACCGGGAAAAAGCCATTCTTGAAAATTGTGAAAAGAGATTATATCTTTACTGAGGCTCTTGTGAAGGAACTTCTCGGAAGGGACCCTTACAAGTACATGTTACGCTTGAAATAATACTGAGTTGAACGCGGATATAAATTCTGAACAATTTTCGTTTGCTTTGAAACTTTGCGTTGCGTCCTTGTCTAGTTAAATTTGATTGTTAAATTCAGAATTCGGCCGGTTTTTTGCTTTTTTCGTCTTTAATTGGACGAAAAGATCACACTCAAATCGTTACAAGGTACTGTACAATACAATGCACGATATTCAACCATTTTCTGGCCGCTTTTCGCGAACTTCGATTGAAACTTTATTTCAACGAGCCAGCAGGGAATTTAAAACGCACTCCATAATTTGTAAAATCATGCTTACATGCCACACGCATATTTTTTTGAATTTGCAGGCAGTCTAAATCCCCTCAAGAATTTTACAGTACATGGAAAAATCTCAGTTACACTTTCCTGGATTTTAAATTCATTATATCCACATTGAAACCTCTTCTTTTATTGGTTTTGTATTTTCGACGCTGATTGTGATTCTCGTCATGATGCGTCAAGAGATGAGCAAGAAAGAAGGCAGGTTGCAATCGAAGAAAATCCTTGTTAATCGGACACTATAGCTTGCTTCATGCTTTGGTATTAATCGAATATGTGGCATGCCCGATTCTGATTCGTAAACTTCGATATTCGAACAGTGACTCAAATTTGATGTACTAAAAGAAACTTCAGAGCCATCCCTCGTAGACACGCCATCTATAGTGAATGATTATTGCCAGATTGAATTACCGAAATTTCGGAATTAATTGGAAGGAAGTACGAAAAGTTTCAGCTTTTGTTCGATATGGGCACTGTGCTTCGTAGGACATTTCGCTACGTGAAACTCGTCCGGAATGCGGAAGAGTAGAAAGAAAAAAAATCCCGCCGGGAAAACGAATCCTCTGTGGCAGACCGAACGTGGAAGAAAAGTAGGCGACCGGGACCATTGTTTTGTGCCTGGATTCCTTCTCGTGGGCTTTTAGTTCGTGATCTACAGTTTACGAAGATTCCGGGGCTTTTTTGCTGTACTGCGGCAAAAATGTAGATCGGAATCGTCGGCCATTTGCTCGGTTCACTTGTCTCCTTATCATCGTTGGTAAGAGGGCGATCAAGGGCGACCCGGTAAATCATACCTCGCATTCAACCAGCGCCTCCGGGGGCAAAAACAACAGAACGTCTAGAAGGCGCAATGAACGTGCCTTTTTTCTTGCGGGATTTTTCTTCTTATTTCTCGTTTTATGCATGCCAGTGGGCCCTCGATTATGTGCTTCATGAATTACTGCGAAAGCTGCTTAAACGGCTGAAATAAATCTCGCGGGCAACTTTATGAGCATTCCGGGGCAACAGAATGTGCCCTGCTGCTTTTCGTGATATGGATAAAGCCGAGCGTCGCGGGTCAGCAAAAGACTTCATTTCAATATCGTCTTAATTTTATTTTGTATATCATTGATTGGACGAGCAGTATTTATCACTGCTTCATTTATAACCTGAAATTGGATTTACCATTGCGCTAGAGAACGGGAATTCCTTGAAACTGCTGGGATTTGGATTCAGAGGCATCTTCGCAACTCAAAAAAATAAAAAAATCGTTACAGCAACATCTCGTTAACGTAGTTAATGACCTCACTAATGACCAAGTAAATAGCTTCGTTATAACGAAAAAATTCGTCGAGAAACTCGAATAACAGTGTGAATATTGGGCAGCAGGGACCTAAAAGACTACTTCGTTGTAACGAGATTTGTCGTGAGGATTTTTTAAAAACTTTATTTGAGTTGCGAAGATGCCTCTGGATCCAAGTTCCAGTTTCAAGGATTTCCCGTTCTTCAGCGCAATGTTAAATCCAATTGCAGGTTAAATAAATCTGTGATAATTTCAGCTCTATTCAATCCGGATTTTTCATTATTCAACCGATCTTTTATATGCAATATACTCTTAATTGCGTTTTGTAGTCGAAGCAAGTGAACGCTCCGTCATTATTGATTTATTGTAGGATGAGTCCATCTGCATTAATTCGACTAATTGTTACGTATAAAATTCCAGTCGATCAAAAGAAAAAGATGGCTGTTTCACGGCACCGGTATCATCCATAATCTTTGATTCTAAGAACGGAGGCATTCGGTCATTATACCAGGTATAATGGCGGTTTATAATAAGATCAAAATACTGTAAAGCAGTGCTACTCAGGAATATTCGTCTTTTTTTTTACAAAAAAGTTCCCCATTAGGGATTCAAGCAGTGCACGACCTCGAGGTATTCGGAATTTTGTTGCCGATAATGTCCCGGAAGTATCTCATTTGGAATTTATGCACTTATATCTGCGCAAGCATCATCCTCCATCCATGCAAGTCGTCAAATTATTCAAATGTTCGCCTTTTTCCCTTTTCGAGAAGCGCTTTCACTGAAAATTGGCTTTTTGGTGATCTTATTCAGTTGTTGTGATACGCAGTAATTGCTTTTCTCTGATGGCGTCTCATGAAATTAGAAGCAAGGTTTTAATCTTTCTAGTGTCTGTAAACGTCTGATTCTAAGATTAAGATTGCTGGAAATTTCATGGATACAATTTCCTGACCAATGCTCGGCGGCTGAATGTCGTGTGAAGTGTCTTTTCTACCCATATTGTCACTGATTTTATTTTTCCCGGAAGAAGCACTGTACCCTACTTTTCTGTTTCTTAGCAGCGTAATTGCTTTCCATATAAAAGCTTGACTTCCTGTAACGACGTGGAAGTGTTGGGAATGCTTGCATTTATGCATGCTAATTTTTTGTTTTGCGAGACACACACACACACACGGTCTGAGCGTAGCAGAAGTTTCTCATTTTTGCAACAAAAAAGTATACTTTGGATAAAGGGGAAAAACTTGTTTCGTCTTTTTATTTCCCGAATAATTCCTCCGGGTTCGGCCCAAGCCGGGAGTCGTGGCGTGCCCGTCAAGTACTTTCAGGAAATGGGCGGAAGAAGCAAGCGTGGGCGGGCGACTCTCCGCATCCACTGTGTTGCGTATATTTCTTGCCAAGTATTGCGTATATACAGTATATATATTTATATTTATATGAGAGGTGAACCCGGAGAGAGTCGATCGGGTACAAATTCCCTGCTTTAGCACCCGCTGCTCCTCCCATCAATCAGCTCGCGCGAGCGAAGCATTGATTACGATCCTCTGATGCTGCCCCCGCAGAAAAAAAGAAAAGAAAAAAAAACAGTTAGAAAAGAAGTATTCGGCCAAGCACCTCGCATCTCGGAGGGCGCAGTCGTAAATTTCCTGCCAGAAAAAAGGGTTCTATGCTTGAGAGTTTCTTTAGTGCTGAGTACTTATTTTAGTTATGGTGTCCCATGGAATGGATTGAAGAGTGCTGAAAGATAGGATTCGATAATTTTTATGCTTTGAGGTCAATTGGCCGAAGTGCATGAACAGGGTCGGGGTACTTTGAATCGAGATACAGTACTTTTATTTAGCGGTTTAGGATATACGATGATTATACCGGTGGTTTATGTGCTAAGGATATACTGTATACGCCACTTCAGGCAACAGTCTTTTTTATTTTGTGTCGTAAAAAATGTTAGTATTTGCGAACATTGAAAAAGGTGGACTCTTCCTACAATGATCCTACAACAATTTTCTCTGTAGAACGATTTTTTTTTGTGGCCCCACTGGGTTCTGTCCCCATTCTATATGGGTTCTGTACAACGAAATTCCTTCAAGAACGATTTTCTCCTATTCCTTTGAATTTCTTTGTTATCTAAAAATAAATCGAATTATAATGCCCGGTTCGTGCTTATTTGAAAAGATTGCTACCAATCTTCGTGTATTTTCGAAGTTTTCTAATTTGTTGTAGACGGATTATAAATTTCACAATTTTCCTTACGGCTTATGCTGTTTTTTTAAATATTCTTTCGTAGCAAGGTTTTCTAATACTGTAATAAAAAAACAGAATCCTTTTTTCTAGAGCTGACAGAATTGTACTGTACTGTACTTCGGTCATCGAATTCTTTTTCAAGTTTGAAACAGTTTTAATCCTTCCAATCCACGCACTAAATGATACCGTGAGAAGGGTTCAAACTGCTCTCCGGTTCTTGAACAAATCTTGACGAGCTGTTTGTATGTACTGTACTGTACTTCTAAGTAAAATTAAATGAAGATTTTGAAAAGGAAAATTATTAGTAACAATATTACAGTATTTAGCATGGGTCGGAGTACTCCCAGATTAATTTTAAGGGGTGTCCAATGTACTGTATTCAAGTACAGGTATTAATTATGTTAAAGACCAATGCAATGCATCGATATTTTCGACAAAATATCGTACTTACAGCCGAACAATATCATTACGGTATTCCCGATGAAGACGTTGTTTTTCACGAGAATTGCGTTGCTCCATGGTTGCGTCTGTTGCATATAGTGGCTCTTCATCTCCGCCCCAGGGACAACCATGACACAGCGTTACTTGAATCCTTTAGTGCCTCCCATCAGTATTTTCTCCCCGATTCCTATTGACCACTATGCCCAGCAGACGTTCAATGAAGTACTGCGGGGGTGGATTCGGTGCACTGGTGAATAAGGGACCAGAACTCTGGTCTTCCACACAATTTCGGCCAAGTTGCTGACGAATGCTACGTGAGTGAACGCGAGGAAGTGGGTTTTATGTAAGGGTCCAATCAAGTCAAGGATTCTCGTGTATTTTTATTTTTTCCTTTTGGTCTGGACACTGCAGAAGCTTTTTTTTCTTTGACTTCGTTCAATTATTTTTGGTAAATCTATAAGTTTTGTTTTAGAATACCGAGTTTAAAAGAATTTCTGTGGTGTTCGAATAACGGTCCCACCCTGATTCAAGTTTACATTTGTGGCAGGGAAAGGTCGATTTAGTTAAACCGACGATTCGTTTATAAGATTCTTTCATTCTGTATCCCCCTGTTGAAGTCTGGTTGGAAGGATGGAGATGAACGAAAAATGTGCGAGAAGGATATTGATTCATATCCTAAAAATGTGTCCCATTTTATCCTCACAAGGGTTCGAAAGAAGAGAAGTCGGTAGGTTAAAATTGAATCTCATCGTAAAATCGGGTTCCCTTTAGTTTTGGAAGGTTTTATGAATTCGAAAGCAGTGGATCTTTTGTATGTGTTCGAATAGGGTCCAAACCCCAGATATTACCGGCATGTTTCTTTGAAAACTGTTTTAATCTTAGTATTTGTCCTTCATATTAGTGTTACGAAATTTAAAAGTCGTCTTAAATTTCAATTATTTTAGAAAACAAATGTGCTCAACTTTGGGCGGCAATTGAGGAAATGTCTGATCACATGAGCGAAGGCTTGCCGTGTGTCTCTCTGTATGGATTACGCAGTGGATTGCGGTTTACAGGACTTCGTAACAGAAGCGTTTGTACTCAAAGAACATCAATTCAAGGCACTGAAGAATCTTCTGAACAATTCCTACTGCAGTATTTTGAATATCTTGAATATTGGCCGCACGAAAGGCCTTGAGCCCACTTTCCGGAGAAACCCCTGTGGCGTGATTATTTAAGGAAATACGCTATAGCTCTTTTCTACCAGGAAGAGCAGCTACGACTGCATTCGAGGAATATTTTTTCGTATTTTTTTCCGATTGGTAAATGCGGATGAAAGATGTATCAGTGATCGACGCGTGTCATTACCTTCGCATCCATATCAATGGCAACGATGATTATTCTGTCTTCGTGAGCACCTTTTGCTCTTCTTGGCGAGAGAATTTCGCAGTACGTGATGAGACTGTGTCCTTCAGACGAGATAAATTGGTGCTCATATTTGGCCGAGTACTTTTCTTAAATGGCGGCCGACGCCAGTGATGAACGTTTTCGACGTGCATGAGTAAAAATCTTGAGACATGAGAGCAAAAAATAAAATAAAATAAGATAAACTGACCCTCTTAACCCGACTTAAATATACGAGCTGCTGGAGATGCGCTTCATGAGACCAGAGCGACACGGAAAATGGTTGTCACTTGCCCGAGAAGCATTCCTTTCATTCATCTGCTTTTTCCCCCTGTGTCATTAAAATTGCACCACCTGTAATTAAACAAGAGGATACCCTCTGTAATTTCCAACTCCGCCATACGCGTGACGATTACCCGCAAAATTTTTCTCTTCCCGACCTTGTTCCAAGTACTTTTGTGGTGATGGTCACGAAGTGATGTTTTTGAAGTCGCAAGAGTTTAAACCGAGGTGGATGATTTTTCGATTTGCGGTGTAAATGTGTGTCACCCTGGGGTCTGACGTAATGACAACAACATCAGGAAAGCAATCTGACTGAAAGCAACAAAGAACAAATAACACAGACAAGCAGTAAAAATTGAGGAAAACAACCATGACCGATCCTCTCGCAGGTTTTGAGGCATTTGAAGCGTCGCCTTCATTCTTTGCGGCATGTCTTATGGTTGTGACAAAATATTTCGGCGTCTGGATTGCTTTACGTCGAATGAATATTGAATCAACACAAGGTGCGAAAGAAGCACTCTATATGTTGAGCAGAGGTCATTTGGTCGAGTCTGCTATTCATCTTCTGTACTTTTGATATTTTGCCATGTCCGAGAGAACGAATGAGAACATTTCAAAAGATATGAAAATGTCCTGCAGTCAGTGCAATAATTGGTCTTGGTTCATGGTTGCTATTCCTCTGTTTTTTTTTCTCAAGTGAAGAGTAGCATTTTTTTTTATAAGTCTGTCCTTCATATTTTTCACCACTTTGATTTCGGGAATAGGGACTAGGATTTGCAGCTCAAAGTCGCTGCCTATTCCGGCTTGGTCTCCCTTTGACGCAGATTCGTCCTTGACCTTGTCTGCAATGGCGTCATTTGCGTGACGCATGAGGTCGTAAAGTCGGAACTCTCGGAAATCGCGAGTAATGTGATTTTTCGAGTTGAAATTTCCGGCTTTTCGCTTGAAAATTTCTTATGAACCCGGCTTTCAAATTAGCGGCTCGTGTGTGCCCTTAAAGGAAGGCGATTTTTTTAGCTGGGGGTTTTCTGGGGGCGCGGAGGGATTCCAATTTTAACTTTTGAAATTATGACTGTTTTAAAGAAATCAGAAAAATAATCACGTTTAACATAACTACCTTGAGGTTTTTTTTATTTTTCATTCTTGGCCGGAAGGTGCATCATAATGTTAACCAATTATTTACCAGGAAACTTTTCACGATTTGTAATGCGTGATACTGAAGATCATTGGGCATGATCGTTAATTTTTTTTAAATCTGAAGTTGAGTTTTCATTATTTTTGAAAATACCGGAAAGCGCCAGTGAGAATGCCTTCATTTCGTATTTTAACTCGTTGCAAAATTAAAGCTTTCTTTCTCTAATTCGCCAGCAAACTTTCGCTCCACTTTCTTTCAAAATGTATTGACATGCCCTCAGAATTCCTGAATTCGCAAAAAAATTCCATGATTTTCCTGAATATCAGCTCGAGCGGTTGAAGAAATTCTTCTTCAGGAAGTTCGAGGCTTAACTTTATGGGAGTATTCATGGTGATCACATTAAATGGCATCACCTCGGCCCGAAGTAGCGGCATAATTTTTGTGTGTACATATTTCCTTTCCTCTCATATATTCGTTAATGATTTAAATACTTTTTCTGGATTTTGCTCAATGTCCTGGAAATATCTTGTTTCGATTTTTGAAAAGCGAGTGAAGCGCGGGGGAAAAATCGTGCGGAAATGTGAAGAAAGACAGACGCGTTTAACTTTACACCAGAGAAAAGGAAGACTTTGAGCCGAGCGATGAGTGAAACTCCGTTGTGAAAAGATGGATCCGAAAAGGTTGAGCACGCTTTGCTCTCATGTGTGTGTGATGGACCCCAAGAAGGTGCCCGTGGTGTTAGGCGTTGAACGCGGTTGATAAATCCACGTACAGTGTATGAGCGAGCAAAGCGGCAGCCATCCTGGAAACGATCTTTTGGAGAGAGAGAGAAAAAAACCATGGTTAATCAAAGCTTTAAACTTTAAACGAAAGGACGATTATTACATTATTTACGCGAATGCGAAAAAAAGACACCATTAATATTACGACGCTTCTTTTATTTATTTTGCCTCGAGATGGAAGCCATTTATCCACGAAAGTGAGATGCATTTTGAATTTTATTCAATTTCTTCAAGATTAGGGAGATTTACTGTGAGTACTCGTTTGGCTCCCAGCTTGATCTCATCGAACATAAAAGGAAGAAAGATGTTTTCTCGGGACTCGTAAATTTAGTGCTCTTGAGCTGACATTTTTGGTGAGGATTTTTCTTGACGGATTCCAAACGGTTTGTATTCATAAGATCGCGTTGATTGAAGCAATCTTGCAATTCACTGACGACCCCGAATCGTTCAGCAATTGTTTTGCGTTGAAGTGTATCATATTCAGTATAATATTTGAGTTAAGGCAGTATTCTTTCAATTGATGTTCGTCTTCGTTTGATGGAATGCACTGCGTGCAAATTTTGATCCGGTTGCAAAATGGCGAGGAGGCTCTCATTTCTCGATTGGTATTCGAGCATAATTTGTACTACTCAGAGGAAAATTTGCGTTCATGCGATCGACGTTGCAGGATTTTATGCAGTCATTATGGCTTTTTTTTTTCGTCTTGAATTTCCCTCGCTTCGTTCGAGCATTCCGGTCTCGTCGAAGGCAAGACATGACTGTCGATCACGGAATGTTATGATAATGTAATACATTTATTATCGAGCGTTACTTCAAACCTAGCAAATATTTTACGATGCGTACGAGTATTTGCGTCGATTCTCTTCCCCGTGACCTTCAAAATTTCAGCGGTCTTGCTGAGCACGAACGGTCAGCATGGATATCACGCGAATTTGGAGTGAATCAAGAACCCTTCGAAAATGTGCCCGGACTGCATGAATATTCCGCCAAAGCGTGCTGTGCTTCGAGCATGATATTTCCTGACCCGATATTTCCTGATTTGTGAGCTATCTTCACTTTATTTTTTTCCAGCAACCCGTGTGATACCTGCCTGGGTTGAAAGCCATAGAGCTGTGGGAGACGGTTGGGGGATATGTTCCACTTGTCCTGCGACTATAGCGGGGCCAGTGACTGATGACTCACCTACAATTGCCTCAGTGCCTGCCTTGGAGCCGACGAGCACTTAAACGACTGCTCGGTTCCTCGGGTTTATTGTTCCTCGTTGCTATGGAATATTTCTCGGAAAAATCTCCCATTGCGACTTACTCATACAAGTTGAAGTTCGTTCTTTTTTTTTTCATGGCTCACCCCGTGGGCTTGCTAAAGATTTCCGAAGTTCTGTGTGCGAAACTTGGACTGCGAGAAGTCTTTGCGCTTTCCTTGCATCGTGGAAATCACACCATGGAAATAAAGTAGAATCTTGTTACCATGAAAGATGTGAGACCTTAGAAAATCTCCATTATAAAACAAATTCTTAAAACGAAATTAAAATACCATTTTGACAATCGGAAAGTAGCAACAACAACAACAAAAAAACGTTGAAAGCATTGATTCGTTAGAAAAAGATTCGTTTTATCCTGTTTCTACTGTATTTCCATGATGTGTAAAGTTACTGTACTGTACATTTGATTTGAAAGTTTAACTTTCGTTGCTACTTGAAGTTATTATAATACAGTATTTTAGGATACATTTCTTGGATCTGCTGGCTACAAACTTTCAACTTGGAATAGACAACCTTTGAACTCACGTGTCCAACGATTGAAACACCGGAAGTGTCCTAAAATGTATTTTGTTTTTCTGAGATTAAGACCATGTATTTTTTTTATAGTTTCCTTTGTATCTGGAGTAGGTTTTGATTCGAAGGTATGTCTTACATGCGGATGAAAAGATCGAGCAGAAATTCATGAATTCGAAATGAGCCATGTTTTGCAGGAGAAGAGGAAGGGGAGATAATTATGTTGAAATCTTGGATTGAATTTATTTGGGAAAGAATTCAAGCGACAGAGTCACGACAATAAGGATTGAATTCGACAGCCCTTCTTGCTCCAAATGAAAGAGAATAATATTTATTCGACTTGGCATTTCGAAACTATGCTAAAGGCTTTAGAGTTCCCATTTGACGTCAAGCGGTTATTCAATGATGAATCACGAATAATGATAATTTTAGACGTGTTCTATCATGTCGTCATCTGTTGAAGATTATATTTTTATTTGATAAAGTTGGATCAAAGCGTCTATTATGCGAGAAAAAAAATGAGACCCTGGACTTATTATTGAAACTCCAGACGACAATCTTTTCAATCCCTGGAACGCCTTGTTTTCGGGACCAATTTTTAAACTCATCGCCCTTTGTACTTTTTACTGACTGCGAACCTAATTATAGCATTGCAGTACTTTTTCTTACCGTTTTCTTCATAATTGTAATTTAATGTCCCGTCTGAGATATCTCTAAAATAAAATTACTCCGCTAACGTTTGAATCAACTGATCATCGAACCAACCGGGGAAAAGGAACCGTGGTGTATGTTCTTGAGCGGTAGAAAAACCACAATCGGGAAATTCATCTGAATAAACAGGTTTTTGGAATATTCTCCTTCTTGTCCCTGACAAGAGCCTGTGCTTCGGTCGAATCGGCCTGCCTTTTATCTCGGCTACATGAAGTCGTAAAGCATCACGGACTGATGTATATAACCGAATATTATGGTGCGGAGCAGCGATAAGCGCATTAATTGACCCCCTTTTAAAGTCGAAACCCGTCCATCCAAAGCTCGAAATGATTGAAATGCAATCAATTCCCGGCGGCATGGATTTGTTGTCCCTGTGCGCGGACCCTTACGACTTTTAATTGATCTCTTTCGCATAAACAGGTGGCAAACTTTCTCTGATGATCGTTGTGATTCTGGTGATGATTCGGGACGAGCAATCGGTGTAAAATTCAGCCAAGCGTTATTTCGTACGATGCGCATTCGCCCAGTCTTGATTACGAACCGATTTTGATCTATGAATTTGGCAATAGTTTGCTTTTGATACGTGAGGAACAAGCATTGGTTTGCGTCTGGCCTTTGGAATTCGGACAATTTGCATAGTGAGTTCGTGAAATCAGTGCTGTTTATTCATTCTTTGCGCGTGAGGGTTGTTCTGAGGAGGCTACGCGGAAATTCTCTAGTGGGGCATTTGAATTATGAATTACAGGGCGGCAACGCTGGAAAAACCCACGAAGCCCTGTGTGTTGTTCATTTTGAAATAGCGTCGGGGAAAATTTTCGAAATTGGAAGCTGAAGTCGTCTTCTTGCTTTTGTTTGAAATCGATGAGCTCTTTGGGCTGATGTGCGTGATGCACATTTATGAACAAAGAATGAGATTGCATCGGGGAGTCCTTGATGAACATAACGTCGAGAGGTGTGCTCAATATGGTACAGTATATGTCTCGAAGTGTTTAGGATTTTTTTAAACCTACATAGGTATGCATTATGAACTGTATGTACAGGGAACGGATCAAGCTGCCCTCACTTGCAATAGAATTTTTTTTTGCCGTGCTGCAGACGTTTCTGAGTCAGAATTTTTCAAATCATAGTGGGATCCGTAATATAAAAAAAAACTCGGTTCAATCGCGAAGGGTTTTCTCTAATTTCACCCCTGTCTTCTCAACTTATCGATCTCCAAGTTTAACGTCTGAGCGACCTTCCGGTTCAGAATCATCAACAAAAATTGCGATGATCAGAACTTTTTTTGAAAATGTATGTCAGATTTTCAAGAGGAACATTTTAGTTATTATAATTATTTAGTGGAGTTTCAATAGCATGTGAATGCGTGATTCATCCAAGAATGTCAAGTAAAACTTTTTAAATTACAACACTTTCGGCTCTTCATCTGTTCTCTAATTCAATCTCGTGAGGAATAAATCCAAAAACGGTGAGACATCGATTTATAATCCTTCTATACATCTTAAGCTATCCAAAAAGAGGGAACCCCCAAACTGAAGAAGAACAATAACGCATGAACCAACCTTTCAAAATACTACTGGTTTTGTATAGCATAAATGCCTGCAACTGGATGTCCTACCCCCTTCTAAAACCTCATATTGTATTGAAATGTTCATGCGGAGGCATTATAATGCCGTATTTAAAAATGAATCAGTTGCGTGCAGTACGTTTATTTCAATTTTAAACCTGATGGGAATGGGAATGTGATGCTTGAAGAAACGTGTAAAAGCAACCTTGTCAATGATTAGTTTCTACGTGTGTTGAGATGGAAGAACAGCGGGCATTTGTCTTTCGATCAATGAATTGTACCAACTTACGACGAGGGTTCCATCAGGAGACCGATTTTCAATATAAAAATCAAGCAACGGAATCACGAAATCTGAGATTGAAATTCCCAGACTTCCCATCAGCAGTCTCGACGTTTCAGTGGAGGAACACGTTTGCAATCAGATGAGTTTCGGTTGGCAGGAAACTGTGTCCAATTATAACATCCGATGAGTTGATCGTTTTGTGTGCGTGAGCGTACGTACTCGCGTTGCGAGTTCTGTGACCCCGACCACAGCACCAGCATGCATTCGCTGATCCGAGATTAGTTGGCTAATTAATTAAACTTCCCACATCTCCCGTCACCGAAATGCTTGTCTCCTTTGTGTGCGTTTTCAGGCCTTGACTGACATCATTATCCCCGAGTCTTGCGTTTTTTTTTTAGAGTCTCAGTCTAATGTACCAATCATGCCTAATCTGGATAGTACCTGGATCCCGGGGTGCGGATGAACGGACGAGCTCACTTTTTCATCAGTTGCATAGTCTCTCGTATGCTCGTACTGTACTTATAAATATTAGTCCTAGTACTCTTAATGGTAGGCTCTCTATACAACGATTTTCTCGGTATAACAAATGTTTTGTCCCGTAGGGTCTCTACCCAGATTGGGGTTTTCTACACCGAATGTTTTCTGGTCCCCTGAATTTCGCTGGAGAAAGAGAGTCCACTTGTATACAGTATATGAATGTATACATTACAGTATATACAGCATGTATGTACTGTATGCGGGTCGTCCCGATTCCGTGCGGAAAAACATTTTTTTGAAGTCGTTACGGATTTCCAGCGATTCCTATTTTTAATTTGTAATGTTTATAGATTTTGTTTGTCATTCCAGTTTTAGCACAATTGGCCAGTAAAATGAATGTGAAAAAACTTAGTAATCCAAAAGCGGAAAATTTCTCGAGACACGAGAAATCAGATCCAAAACAAGAATACTCATTTCATTTCAGTTAAAACCTTGGAAAATTTTGAGCGCACCGTGAAATAAGTGGAACACTTTGGCCGTCACGGGTATATTGATTGGGGCATTTCTCCGATTGTCTGCGAATTCTTCAACGCAAACTTTTATTCTTTCAAAATATTATCGTTGACGAGCTTTCTAGATATCCGAAGGCGACCGTTTTTAAAAGTAGTCTGGAGGGCGGAAGAGCGAAAAAATGACCAAAAGAAAAAAAAATGATCAAGGCTCTTTCTTTTCTAAATTGCATTGAAACGCATTATACATTTGGATTCACTCCGAATGGTGCAGTTTTTCTTCGAAATTTTCTGAATTTGTTCGTGTCGGAATAAAAATGAATTACGGTTACTCAATAGTCTTGACATGTTTTTTGGCCCTCGAGCCCTTGATTTACTTCTGTTTTCTGAATTCACGAATATGCGAATTTTAAAATTTGTCTGCAACGTAAAGAAAAAAAGGAATTAATGCAACAAGAACAAATAAAAAAAAAGGTTATATGACGAAATTTGCCTGGAAGTAACTTGGCGTTGACATGAAGCCTTGACCGAAATCCTGAGAAGCATTGCCTTCCATTTCTGCTTCGGGTAGTGGATGCTCTGAATTTATGATCAAAATGAATTACGGTTACTCAATAGTCTTGACATGTTTTTTGGCCCTCGAGCCCTTGATTTACTTCTGTTTTCTGAATTCACGAATATGCGAATTTTAAAATTTGTCTGCAACGTAAAGAAAAAAAGGTTATATGACGAAATTTGCCTGGAAGTAACTTGGCGTTGACATGAAGCCTTGACCGAAATCCTGAGAAGCATTGCCTTCCATTTCTGCTTCGGGTAGTGGATGCTCTGAATTTATGATCTNAAAAAAAGGTTATATGACGAAATTTGCCTGGAAGTAACTTGGCGTTGACATGAAGCCTTGACCGAAATCCTGAGAAGCATTGCCTTCCATTTCTGCTTCGGGTAGTGGATGCTCTGAATTTATGATCTTCCGAGATTTCCTCTCTGGATGTTGTTCAGTTTAGACCATTTAGCCTGTTTTACTTTGTGCTCTGCGCTGAAAAATGACATAATCATGAAAATATAGCAAGATTGTCGAGGTTTCACTTCACGTGTTCTAAAGCCGATAGAGCTGTACGACCATTTATTATCCTTGATGGGACTCTTCATCAAGTGTCCTACGTGACGGATGCCTTCTCTAAACTTGAATAGCATTTCCGCCTTAGCTTTGGCAGGAATTATGTACGGCTATATTTTTCAACCGCGAACGAGGAAATGAGCGATTATCGTCATTTTTTAAAACGAAAAATGAGACGACGAAAAATTTAGTTTTTTCTGGTGTACTGTGTGATGAAGGGCTTGAGAGGAGAACTTAGTAGCGTGTGTGTAAATCGAAGTTCACCTCAAGGCGCGTCGACGCGGGGTCAAGGAGTCGACACGGGTGGAATCCGCGTCGCCGCAGAAACTTGAGGCATATCGGGTTCACGGGGCCCTCGGGCGAAATTTATGGGGCCCTCCGGGTCGTTAAATGGCTGGCTGCGGACCCTGGCGCGGATTTATGGGTTCGACCTGCTCTCAGTACCTGGGCCTCTTGGCGTCAGCGTGAAGCCCTTGGTGAGGAGTTGAGGAAGATTATGGGGCCCTCCGGGTCGTTAAATGGCTGGCTGCGGACCCTGGCGCGGATTTATGGGTTCGACCTGCTCTCAGTACCTGGGCCTCTTGGCGTCAGCGTGAAGCCCTTGGTGAGGAGTTGAGGAAGTAAGTGGGTAGGGTTGTTTTGCAAAATTTTTGAGCAGCTTACGAAAATCGCTGCGAGAAGAAAACAAAAAACCGCCCCGAAACCTTGCAAATATCTGGAGCATCCCCTGGAAACTAGAGGCGCTCCATTTGCACGCTGCTATTTATAGACTCACAAAAATGCGAGTAATGTACGGTATTGTACTCATATTTCAGCGAGTTAGATACATGTAGTTTAAAGAATTTACTTGGGTACTGACTGAAGCTTTTCTTACAGAAAAATATCCCTTAAAATCGTGAGTGCGATCGGATTCAGTGAGTGAGATTTTCGGCCGCACGATAGTCTCACTCATGCGGCCTTCGAATCTCCGATTGATATAATGTGCCGTACACAGGAAAAAAATTATCTTGTTCTCAAATTTTTAAAATTTTTGTTGGGATAATTTGCAGGTTTTGACTGTATCGGGTAGAATTTCTTCAAGCTTCTCCCCAATTTCCATGGCCTATCTGCTTTTAAATTGATCTTAACTAAAAAGAAAAAAGACTGCTGCGTGGATAGAACAAAGCACAAAATAACATTCTCGATGAATGAATATTTCACACTTCATGTCTACTTTTATAAGTAACGATCAATATACAGATATGAATTTAAACAAAAAGTCACACCTCGCTTTCGATGTCATAATTAGTGACACATTACAGAATCAACTTCACGCTGAATCCCTCTTTTTCGATGAGATAATGAATATCGTGTAACTGAACCTTTGCGATGAATGTGTTATTTGACCCTTAAAAAATGTTCTTCCGAGTTCCAGGAAATAATCGTGTCATCAGTTTTTCTCATTGAAACGAGCATTAAATCGAAGCGAGAAGATAACGCTTGGAAAACATTTTTTCGACAGCTGGCGAATAAAAACGTAACTACAAAGGAAATGTTCGATGCAAAAATGTTTAGATTTGCCAAATATGTTCGCTCGTGAGAGCCTCATAGTACAATATGTCTGGGTTCTGATTAGGCGTTCCTAAAATTCAATTACTCAGAAGCGAACAATGCATTCGATCAGCTTGATTAATTTAAATTAAAACTGTCCAGTTCTCTTGAGATCGTTTGAACATAGTGTAAAAGCTATTGCAAAACTGGGATAGAAATGACATTCTTCACAGATATCAGAAAAATAAAAGATATCGTGAGACACGAGAAATGAATTCTGAAAGTCGCACACTTTTCAAGTAAAATGTGTGAAGGCATCTTCGAAACTTTTTTTTTAGATTTTTTGAAATCTCTGGACATCTTCATCGAACAGTTTTTTCAGTTTTTTAAAATTGTACTTTGCGTCACTGATGATCGATCATCCGAACGGAATCCCGAGGTCATTAGCTCAAAAATCCACTGCCTTTTTTTTTTTTTTTAATGATTGTCGACGCCGAAGAAGCGAGATGGGGTTTCCGACTTGCCCGAGCGGATGGCAAGTTGATGGAGAAAAATTGGAACATATCCAACTAGCTACAGGAAAACCCCATTCAAGCCTTGGGTTAGAAGAAACCTTTTGGTGTCTCAGACCCTTTTTATTTGGCAGGTTGATGAGTTGCGTGAGTCAGATCTTGGTTGTACACCTAGACTTCACGACCTACCCGAGCACGTCGGTGTTGTTTATTCGGAGAGACAGGACGATTTTTCCATTTCTTCAACTTACCATAATAGTAAAACTTGTTCGATCTGTAAAACCTTTTTTATTGGACAACATA
>CAJPEX010001752.1:0-50323 GCA_905338405.1 Notodromas monacha
CAAAGAAAGCAGAAACTGATTTTGGGAGGTGGTTAGGTTAGGTCAGATTAAATTGGTCAGAGGGAAGGTACAGAGATAACAGGAAAGTACCCAAAATTCATGTGCGCTGCCATAATTTCCTTAACTCTTGGCATCTATGACTAGCAGCAGATGAAATTAAGAATCTGCAATTAATTCTCATAACCCTCATCTCCAGCATCACCAGTCAGTGACTAGTCCTATGCACTCTGGCAAATTACTGTAATTGCGCCAGGAATAACCAGCACCAGCAGGCACGCTAAAGATAACTTTGCAGGAATCATTTTATGATTTATTCAAATCATTTTATGGCTACTTCTGTGCTCTTCATCATGAGCTAACCTAACCTAACTTCACTTCACACCCTCAGTATATAAAAAAAACTTGATCTGAACCAGTGTTCCCCAACCTGTGGGCCATGGACTGGTGCCGGTCTGCGGAAGTTTTTTGCCAGTCCGCAGGAAAATTCTAGGTGTTGAGGATGCATGAAAATTGAAAAATAAGATTTCATATATTTTGGAAAAGATATGCAAATTGTCCCAATCTGAAGGCATTTTCCAGATGTTGGGGCAGATTTTTTGTTTTTGTTTTAAGAGACCCTAGATCAAAGCATCTGTTTTTTTGGGCATTTCAAGGTCTCACGGTAATTGTAAAACAAGTTGTTTTCTTGATAATATGAAGCAGCTATCAATGTTGATGTAATTTTCAACTAGACATTTTTCACAAGACTGCATTTTCTCCAGGCGCCATCTCTTGGATGTTAGGAAAAATTCAAAACCTAAGGAATAAATTGTTTGTCTGAACGGCGCCTGGCTGCATTAGCAATAATCTGCTAAAATATTTCCTCTCTGAGAAGAAATTCAAACTCTTCTGAAAATCTAGCAAAATTAAGAAAGTATCTTTGCTGATGAATGAAAGCAAAACTCTCTGCCTTTTGTGAGTAATTACGTTTCCTCACATCAAAGTTTCCATGAAGCACACCATTTAAAAAATTGGCACTTTCTTGTTATCTCTGTACCTGATTCCTAGACTGCACTACCATCCAGACAAATCTTCAGGATGAGTTCATAATCAAGACAACCTGCCAGAAACTGTGAATTTTATTTTTCCGCATTCTGCCAAAACTGATTTTGGGAGGTTGTTAGGTAACGTTGGGTTAGGTCAGGTTATGTTAGTTACAAATATCTTTTAATTAACATAACCTGACCCAACCTAACTTCACCTAACCGCCTCCCAAAATCAGTTTCTGCTTTCTTTGGGTTCCTGCTGAAACTGATTTTGGGAGGCAGTTAGGTAAAGTTAGGTTAGGTCAGAATCATCAGATTAAATTGGTCAGAGGGAAGGTACAGAGTTAACAGGAAAGTAGGTACAGAGATAACAGGAAAGTACCAACAAATTAATAGAGACAGTATTTATACATAATTTAATGCATTAAAATTTGAGAATTGCATTTGCAATTTTGTGCTTTCATCTCTCCAGCGTCTTTCTACGTTTCATACATCATATCCGTGCTGGTCTGCGCCCTGCCATGCACTCTTCTGGAGCTGACAGTGGGCCAGTACACGGGCCTGGGGCCCATTCGCAGCTGCAGGAGCGTCGCGCCGGTCTTCACAGGTACTGCATCTATTTATCGACGGGGTTCCGTTAATTATGAACCAGGGCCTTTTATCTCGTATTTCCGATGTTGACAAGGTCTGGGTATCGCCAACGTCATGACGTCAGCCTTCTGCTCCGTCTACTGGAACATGACCCACGCCTGGCTCATTTATTACTTGTACAATTCCTTCTTCACTCCACTGCCTTGGCTGACGTGCACCAACGCCTGGAATACCCATGGTAGGAATGTCTGAAGGGATCTGAGCATAACTTCACCTTCTTTATGTCAGTGAGTGCGTATTCGAGTGTACATCAGTGCTGGACTGATGAGTAAATAAATATTGCGATCCAAGATGCCGTTGAACCTCGATAACTCGAACCTCAATCAATTTAATATCTCAAAATTCCGATTTTTCCCATTTCCCGTCTAAATTCCTTCAGATAAATTCAAACAATGCATTCGAAAGCTCTCCAACTATCAAATGCTTTCCTTATTCTCAAACCCCTGTATAACTCAAATTTTATGGAGGTCTTTTGGCAATTGTATTTTTATTTCCGCATAAAATAACAGATTTGAGAAATTCAGCTTGGGCAAGCCGTCAGTTGTGGCCAGGAACACTTTATTAGGGGGACACCTTGGGTATGGGTTATTCCAAGCTTTGTAATAAAGTCTATTCAATTTGTTTTCAAGTCAAAGAATATTCAGAATTCAAGAATTAAACTCAATAAATTCCCCACACACCAAGATCACATAAAATAAAATAAAACATCAAAATCGTGCACAAGTTGGATAAAGAAATACAGAAATTATTCTTCTCTAAGATTTCTGAAAAGACAACTCAAAAATTTGAAAATTTTAAGCACCTGATATTATTTTAATGGAACAATCTAGTCATATGGTCTGATCAGAAAATTCCATCAAATTTCTTGGCCTTCCATTGGCCAAAAAAAAATCTACAAGGTTCTTGTGCGCCTTTGTCACAGCTGATGCAGGCCTTTTCTCATTCTCTCCTCAACAGTATTTACAGTATTATGTTGAAAAAGGGAAGGCAATAATCATAAAAACCCAACTCGTTGCATTTTTGAAAGAATGTGAAAAACTAATTAGGCAAATAGACCTTCAACTTTAGCATTTGGAACACCCTATACCACTTGTGAGGGTGTCTCCATATATTTTCAGCATCTGGTCAACTCATTTAAAGGAAAGAAATTCATGTCCAAGAATATCCAAGTCGAATAATTTTTTGTCCCTTGAATTTGAACTCAAGAGGTTTTGACTGTGGTTAATTGTTCCTTGGTTGGTGGCTCTTTGAGATTGAAAACGATTTTTCACCCAACCGAGAGACAAATTTTGACATAATAGGTTTGGTTTCTCATTTTAAAACTGAGCTAAAAAGAATTCTCGAATCAATTGATCAGATCATTTGATTGCCGGAACATTCACGCATTGGTCATCACTAATTTAACGGGAATGCATGTTATTGATGTCATGAATGTTCGAAGTTCCGGATTCAAATTTCATATGCAGTACACAGATGGGACCTGCAATTTTGCTGATGAGCCTCGTTAAGTTTTGACATTGCTCGCATCCGGCTTTCAACTAACAGAAAGTAAACTTTCAATCCGAAAAAATGTATGAAAAGAGAGGTTTTTAAATTTTGAAGTTAACCTTTGGAAAATTCGTGGGTAAAAGAAATTTTTGTTTCTATTCGACGAAGTGCTTGTAGATTACTACATTGATCAACCGAATACTAAATCTAATAAAGTTGTTTTTTTCAGTGCTTTAAGATGATTTTCAAACAGCGAACCAGACACACACATTTCCATAAACTAGACTTTAAAGTGATGTTTCGCAGTTTTGAAAGTTCATCTTGAATTTCCTTTTATTAATACCCTGGGATTTTCGAAAAAAAAATTGAATTTTTTACTATAGGTTTAACTTTCCAGGTTCCAGATCCAGGCATCCTGTGTGAAATTTTTTTTGAAATTGCCTCTGCTTCCGTTGGTAGGATTGGTAGGAAACAAATCACTTCATAAATGTGCAGAAAAGTATGTTTTCATCGCATGGAAATCGGACCGAAAACATGTTTCCTATCGCATCATAAATAATTCGCTTTCCTCACGCTATCTGAGCAACAAGAAAGTCACATCTGTTCGAAGAGAATATCTGGTACCCCTGAGATGTCTTCGACTGTATAGAACTGTAATGCAATATTGTCTGGCTTTTTGCTAAGAATGATGAGGCAATTGAAACATAAATGGAATAGACCTACTTTTCTGACTGCCGTATTTTTTTTTCACCCAGAAGGATGTTTTGTCTGAGTTATTCAGATTATTTATTCACAGTTATGCCACAAAATATGGACATGATTGCTTTCGGATTGTCTCCATGTTCCAAAATGTCTGCCTGTCATATCACACTTCCGGCCCCTATAGATTTGATGTTTTTTAAACCATTTCCAATGTTCTGCAAAAATTAGAAAGGTCCTCAAAAAATGAGCTTTTCTTCACTTTGAGACGCAAGAAATAAATGCCATAAAACATGTGAAATCTTTGCTATTGGCTCACAAATAAGACGCAAAGGGAGAATAAATGAATTCATTGAAAACCACTAATTAAAGGACGAAATGGGCGGCTTGTTTTGGAAAAAAGACGTTTACAATAAGCTGCAATGTACGTGGATTTCTTTATAACAGGAGCTCAACTTGTTCTAGAGATAATGAATTTGAAAAAAGTTGTAAATGTATACGTCAGGAAAAATATGAACGAAACATTTTTTAAAAATAAATAATATTATTTATCATAAGCACTTCTTTATCCGAATTTAGAAGCTCAAAAACTCGAAGGGGGGTTTGTATATTCACTCATTGATGTTACCGAAAGTACGGCATTTCCAAGATGGTCGGCATGATTTTTCGAGTTTGAAGTTTCTATATGAGTTGTAAGGGTGCCCAAATCCTGAGACCTCTCTGTATTTAATTCTACAGCATTAATGTACTATTTTTTTTGTTATGTTTTTCAGATTGTTTTTCCATCAAAAACGACGAGGAATGTCGTGCAATAAACCAGACTTTCTTCTACGGCGGCTGTCAAACCATGGAAACATTTTGCGCCAGCAGATTGGTGAATGGTCATCGCTTTGCAGCAGTCCCCGGAGAAACGAGGTCGTGTCAGAACCTGACGAGCTCGTCACTGGTGTCACTGAGCGTTTTGCGAGGCAACACCACTCATCCCCCAGCGGAGTTTTTTAAGAAAGCTCGGTCTCTTATTTCACGGCTTGGAACATATTTTAGAAAATGTTTTTTTCTCTTTTTTTTCCCCCTGTATTCTGCCATCCACGTCGCAGGCGGAGTCTGTTGCAGGATGCGTTTGTCGACGGCACTGACGCGTCGCTGACGAGACTCGGGGACCTGTCGTTTCCGGTGCTCATTTGCAATTCCGTGGCCTGGGCAATGACGTTTTTCTACATTGTGCTGGTCAAGAATGCGAGTAACAAGGCGTATGTTGCGACCTGGTTGACAGCAACGACGATGTTCAAGGCCCTGCTTATGAGTGTTTTGGTCCTACGAGGTCAGTTTATCCAGCTTATTATCCTGCGTGCCAATTTATTATAGTCTGCTACTTCTTTATTTTTGGAGAGGGATAAGAAAAATGACAAACGGCATATGGAGGCTTCTGGAGTTGAGTCCTGCATTAATAAGGCCAAGTACTCAAACTTCTCGACGAATATAAATGCACGTTTCATTTCCGCTATTATTATTTTTTATTATGACAGATTGATGCTTATTTTTCATTGAGATTACAGTAATATCAGACTGCTTCGAAAAAGGCTCAAAACAATTCATGATTTCAAGCACATTCATTTTTATAATGATGAAGCTTTAAACATTCCTAGTAATACGCACTTGCATGTAAAATCTCATATTTCGGGAAATGAACAGTTTGTCTCAAGGAAAACATGAATTTCTGAAAACTAAATTTTCTATCGATAAGATTGGAGTCAAAAGAAAATACTGTGCCTGATTTTAGGAATTCTCTTGCTTATAAATTGATTTCTTGGATCAGAGCATTTTATTGACCAGCAGCTAAGCTTGAATGACCTATTAGAGTCAAAACCCCATTAAGATGCAACTAAGTAATAAGCGTCATCTTTGGCAACTGCCAACATTTTTGGCAGAACGAATCAATTCCGCGAAAATGAATAACTTTAGAAATCCCGTGTTGTTTGGTGCAGTAAGTGCCATTGACCACGATTAATGGCTAAGTAAAAAGCTCATCGGCATTGGTTTTGTCTTCGTTAAATTTTTTACATTCTAATGTTCACGCAGTTGTAAAATCTTTTTCGTGCTGAGGGCTTTCTGTGCATAAAAAATATGGAAGTTGACTAAAACATTTTCTGATCATGAATATAAGACTAACAGTACATTCAGACAATTTGACTAATGGACATTTGATACCTCAAAAAATCTGCCCGTCATCCAGACAATATCTCAATAGACGAATAATTTAACAAAATTTCAAGACGAATCACAAGAATGTATTTTATAGAAATGTTGATATCTCATGAGCAAACTCAACATGAAATTTCATCGAAAATTCACTTTTATTCATAATCCAGAACAAACTACTTTTGTGCTTCTTTTTTTTTTTCAGAGCGCTTTCCATCATCATTGTTTCGTTAGTATAGAATACTTGTGCTTGTTTTTTGTTATTGCTTTTCGGGCTCCTTTTCATGCAAAAAGATCAGACTTTGTGTGATTTACTTCTGTACTGTTATTCTCTGTGTCTTGGAGTTCAGAAAAAATTATTTTTGAGGAACTTTTTCCTAATTTTTCATCAACATGGGCAACAATTTACATATATTTCTTTCAAAGTCTAAAGGAAACCACGATCTGACATGCAGACAAAGTCCATGCATCAATTATGTCCGTTTTTTCGGGCTATTTCAGTAATTACATTCAAAATATAAATCACAATTTCCAAAAAATAAATCACGATTTATATTTTTACGATTATTTTTGTTTAGTCATTGAGTATTACAAAGCAGTATCAATATTTCACTGACAAAATCGGGGAAACACCAGTTGTACTCCACAGTTATTGGGTTCTCTCTACTTGTGATGCCATATTTTCGGAAGAATAACCTTCACCACCCCATTCCAATAGAGTACAGTGCAAATATTTGGATAGCAATGCGATTGACCTGACCTTCGAGACTATAGGAGTCCACATATAGGGAGGATGATGAAATAATAAGAAAAAAGAATCCCTTTATAATTCCTTCGGGATTCCCTTGGAGAATGACCCCTGTGATTCGGGGAATGAATCTGCACCTGGATTTCCGCAGCTGTGACCCTGCCTAATGCAGGTGCGGGTCTCGCCGTGTTCGGCACCGACTGGGTTCGCCACCTGATGGACCCTAATTTGTGGTTCGACAGCATGACGCATACGATTTATTGCTCCGGCGTCGGATTCGGGGGCTTGTTCTCATTAGCTACACGCAACGACTTCCATCACGCCTTCGTCTGGTGAGTACTACAGACAGAACAGTACGGCAGAAATGTACATCTGAGAACCCTTCTTTTGGGTACGCAATCTAACACCCTCTCAAGAGGGCTGGTCCATAAGTTTTGAGAAATTTTTAAATAAATTCAACGGAATTGAAATTCAATTTTTTTATTCACATAGCAATATCATTTGGAGACACTTGAGTCCTGTTCAACATACTCTTTGCCAAATTCAATGTATATTTTTCATGCAATCAATTCAATGATCAAAATAGTGCCAAAAATCAAGTTCTGGTACTACAGAAGTTCATTAGCCCTTGTGCGGCAAAGTTGGGATATTTTTGCAAAATTGTGTGCCACTGGGCACTGGGAATAAAAAAAAAACCTACTTTCTTATCAATGGCTAAGTTGGGGAAAAGTTCAAGATTTTTTTCTAATCCTGCAAAAATTTTTCAATGAAAATTTAAAAAAAGCCCTTGTTGGGTGGTGTTTTTTCCTGCATTCCTGGCACAGGATTTGCATGGGAAAATCTTAGAAACAAGAGAAAATTTGCCTCCTGGATTTTTCCCAAATTAGGCCTCCTCAACCTGGGTGCATTTTGGTAACCTTGGGTCAAACTGAAATCCACAGCCCCCTAGAAAAATCCTGACTCTGCCGCACACTGTGAAGGAACCCTCTGCCATCCAAGGGTTAAGCTGCTCTTTGACAGTGGAAATTAGGCTGTCTCTTTCCTTAGAAATTGATCCTTTACAGGCTGTTCTTCACGATATTGGGAAAAGCTGATATAGGAAGTCACGGGTTCCCCAATCAACTAAAAAAGAACTCAATTTTTGTCACTGTTTTGATCATTGAATTCAATGCATGAAGAAATGCATTGAATATGGGGAAGAGCATGTGGAACACCATTGAATTCTTGCCAAATGATATGGGGCAATGCAAATAAATATATGCAGTATACATTTTTGAATTGTTGAAACTTCCTTGAATGTATTTCAAAAAATTTCAAAACATGAACTAATCCTTGTGTATGTTAGCAGGTGATGTCAGGGAAAATACCTTCTTCCTTGTTTTGTTATGGGGTTTTTTTCCTAACCTGCGACACTGTGGTTTTTTTTTAATATCACTTTTCTCTGGTTTTTTTATCAATCATCACGCGTGTTTTCGTGGCATCTAGTTACCGTTTTAAAGAACAATGCCTCTCGTCTCGCTAATTATAGTTCCACTTTTCTGAAAACCCTTCGCCTGGGGCAAAGTACATTTTTTCTTTAAGACTGTGTCCCTAAGGTGTACCATGAATTACCCAGTGACGCGTTCGTAATCCCAACAAAATTGCTGTGAATCCTTATTGATTTTATATTTCCTTGTGCTCTCTCCTGGTTAGGCATTTTGTGTTCAACAAATCTTCAGCGATTTTACAAAATCTCTCATCAAATTTTGGAAGAAAAGCTAAAGAAGTGAAATATTTGCAAGATTTACTGGTTGAGATCTCTCCAATAAAATTCTAAAGATAAGTCTTAACCCTTGTGCAGCAAAGTTGGGACATTTTTGCAAAATTTTGTGCCAGTGCGCACTGGGAATGAAAAAAAACCTAATTTTTTTATGGAGGGCTATAAGTAGGGAAAAAGTCCGAGGTTTCTTTCTAATCCTGCAGAAAATTTTGAACAAAAATTTTAAAAAATCCCTCACTGGGTGGCATTTTTTCATGCATTCCTGGCATAGGATTTCCATGGGGAAATCTTAGAAACAAAAGAAAATGTGCCTCCTGGATTTTTCCCAACTTAGGCCTTCTCAAGCTGGGTACATTTCAGTAACATTTGGTCAAACTGAAATGCGCTGCCCCCCAGAAAAATCCCAACTCCGCCTTGCACTGAAAAAGAACCCTCCCCCATCCAAGGGTTAAAGGAGGTATTTGGCAGAGGGTGCATTGAGTTATTAAGGTTCAACTATAGTCACTGATGGAGCACCATGAACATGTTTTTTTATTGGGAGCAAACAAGTACTGTACCGTAGTTTGCTTAAATTTTAATACATTCCGTGAACATCACAGCTGAGGCAATTGGGAAATAATGAATCTTTAGTAATGTTTTCAGAGATGACTAAATAAATTTGTATTATTTCAAAAGATTTATTTACCACCAACAATATTTGGAAGATAATGCATTGTGAAACAAGAAAGGCCACCGAGAAATCTATTTCCGGTTCAAATGATGCTCAAGTTCAATGATGGATTTTATTTTTTCGGTTAAAGTTTCAATTTATCAGGGAATCGAAAGTATGGGACGAAAAATTTCTTCGGGAAAGCAGGTAACATTTAAAAAATATTAAAGTATCTTATAATTATATTATTATACATGCTCTGAGGCCTCGGAAGGAGGCAACAAACGAAATTAAAATCACCCGAGGTCACGCGACGACGATGAAGCATTCCGCATTTACTCAACTTGAAACAGTACTGGAGAAAAGTACTTCCCTCAACCCCAGATTGGGACTGCATGGTTACAAACACAGCATGGATAGATTTTATCCTGTGTATAGATCTCCCTGGAAATAAAAAGAAATGAGTAAGTCTGGAACGGTTTGCAGGGATTCCATCGGACTTTGTTTCATGAACGCTGTCGTGTCGACGCTCATGAGCCTGGCCTTCTACGCATACGTCGGAGAGATGTGGAAAAATGCTGACGGCGCTGACGGGAATACAATTGTGAGCACGTTTCTCAATCCTGTTTTCCCCCCGAAAAAAAAATAATAAACGGAAAATTCATTCCTGCTGAACGAGAACAACGACCCCTTGTGACATTTCCCCCCGTATTTTCACCATTTTTCCTTTGCCTTTTTCCCCCTTTCTGTTCGTCGGCACTTTTTCTCCACCCTTGGTTTTCATTTTCTCTCCAGACTTCCGTGACGGTGAACAAAGTGATCAAATACGGGTTCGGCTTGATTTTCTCCACCTACCCTGAAGCAATGGCCGTCACACCCGTGCCGAATTTGTGGTCCATACTGCTCTTCTCCATGCTGACTTTCAACACTCTCGATTCAGAGGTTCATGGGATTTCATTTATCTCAAATCCATGATTTAATGCATAAGAATCAAATATTGATGAAAACGTATTCTTAAAACGTTGTTGAATATCTTATACTTGCAGTTGAGGTCCTGAAGATCTCAATAAATTTACTGCGTTCCGAGAAAATAACCCGTACTGTACTGTATATTGAAAAGGTTCTCGTTCGAATGATGCAAATTGAAGTTGCCCCGATACCTAGGTTTTTCTTCCTTCTGCAAACGATGCAGAATTTCTGTTATCTCAACTATAGGTTGAATACAGTAAAAGATTTTCAGTGTAGTATAAAAAGGCCTTATATAACTATTGCAGTATTTCTTGTGTCAAAAAATTTCTCCTGAATGGTTGATGTCGTCACGATTTTACTCCTTCTTTCAGCATTTTCAAGTTTTTTTGTTCAAAGCTTGCTGAAGTAAGCTTTCTTGAGGGTTATATGCTGAACATGAATACTCCTACTATAGTTAAGAACAGCTTGCTTGCTGGGTTCTTTATAGACGTGGTACTTTGCAATTTGACCATCCCACAATTCTATGAACAAATTTTCTGGGAGGTTCAATTGCAATTCGACCTGTGCCCCAAAATTCAACCAGCAGATGCTTTGGCCACTTTTTTTATTTTTAGTGATATTTTTGAATTTCACAAAGCATCTTGCAATTTGACTGCTTTGCAATTTGAACTTGCTGGTTTGGCTGCAGACTAGGATCAACATGCAAGGTACCACCTGTACAGTAGAATTTCATTGGAACAAATCTTGCAAGATTTTTGCTCTAAAACTTTTTCTTGGTTCAAGCAGATAACCGGTATGTTATTCAAATCTCATTTTAACAATGTCATTTCCACTTTTTAAGCTGTAATTTCTGGATAACAAATGCTTGCCCCTGATCCTGCCCACGGGCTGTCTGTTGGGCATTCCTGGTGGTAAAATATTATCATTGCTGTTTCTAGAGAACCCCGATGCGGTCGAGATTAAATGTACAGTACTGCACTGTACGAGAATAATTCAATAACTGGTTCTTCCTCTGGAATAAAAGTGCGCTGAATTTTCCTTAAAAGAGCGGCATGGTCAAGGTTGTCGTTCTGGCAGTGGAAGAAGCCTGGCCTGTTTGCGTCGGTCGCCGATTCTGGGTCACGCTGTGCATTTGCGTCTCGGGGTTCCTGCTGAGTCTGCCCCTGTGCTTCCAGGGCGGGATCTACCTCATCATCCTCATGATTGACTTCTCGGCTGTCTCGCCGCTGCTCCTTGTTTGCCTGCTCAACGTCCTGGGCTTTATCTTTGTCTACGGTGAGTCTACACTGTACTGTACAGTATATACTTACTGTACAAGTATGCATTCTGGGGGGGAAATGCATGCCTGATGCTGGTGCAGTACAGTATATATACGCGTACTGTATACGTATCTCCGTGTTCCGTTTCGAGGCACAATTTCCTTCCTTGTGTAAACGCGGGACTGGAGGGGCTCTTGCCAAGGCATGTATGTATATACCGACGACCACAGTCGATATGAGAGTCTGCTGTTATGTGGTAACAGGAGTCAAATTTTTATTTATTTTTTGCTTTAAGCCATTTAAATCCCAACGCTGGAATGCTGTTCTTGTCAGCATGAATCTGAAACGAGATTCTGCAGAGGAAATAAGGAGAAGCTGGGGCGAAATATGCTTTGGTATAAGACTTTATAGATTTGATGATACGAATGGTCAGTCACGTTCCTTGCCAGAGTTGCCACTACCTGAACTGCTTCGAATTTGAGCATTTAATATGTTTGAAAATGTTTGTGATTGAAAAGTTCAGGAGAGTTCGATATGAGAGTCTGCTGTTGTGGTAACAGGAGCAAATTATTTTTTCTTTTTTGCTTTAAACAATTCAAGTCCTAAAGCTGGAATGCTGTACTTGTCAGCATGAATCTGAAACGAGATTCTGCAGAGGAAATAAGGAGAAGCTGGGGCAAAACATTTTTTGGTATACGGCGTTACAGATTTGATATTACAGTGCAAATGGTCAGTCAAGTTCCTTATATTGCCACTATCTGACTTGCTTCGAATTTGAGCATTTAATTTGTTTGAAAATGTTCGTGATTGAAAAGTTTAGGAGAGTTGCAGAAGATGATCCGTCTTCTGGGCGAGGCAGATTATTTTGGAAGATTAAACTACAAAAACTGTTTTAAGATCACGAATGCTTCCGAGTATACTGAAAAAAGGTGGAAGAAAAGTATTGATTTGATTAAAAAGTTGCTTCATTTCATTGAAATTTCAAATTATTTTCAAAACTTCACCGAACAAGGTAAAGTACTGGGATTCAAGATCCGTTTCCTTCATGAATAATCATAAGCGCTACAAACGCCGCAGAAATATTTTCAGACTGCAACCCAATATATGAATGACTTTTTACATGAGCCTTTATAAATTAAGGAAAACGAGATCTTACTCAAAAGTACATTCCCCCATTTTGAAGCAAAAATGAGAAAAGCCAAATCCGGGTCCCAAATAGGGAGAAGCATGGGCAGTATACCGTTGGCAATGGAGTTGAATTTTAAAAATAACGAGTTGTCCGTCCCATTTTTTGCCAAAATTTGAATTATTTCGAGTTTGATCGAGGTTTTTTTATTAAAAAAAATTTAATCATTCACGAGTGAAGAAAAATGCGTTCAGGGTAATGCAGATTCGGAGAGATCAAAACTTGTTGGAATTCATGAATGCTTCCGATTAATAATCAGAAAGGAAAGGGAAAGCATTGATATCATTCAGAAGATTCATCATCTCATCGTTTCAAATGTTCAATTATGGCGTGGATAAAAATATCACCGTGAAGCTCATTCAAATTTTCGGGATTTTTGTTTAAATAGCATCGATGCACATTCTTTGAACATTTGAATCAAATACTATGTATATACATATAGTAGCCGAGATGCGATCTTAATAAAATATGACTTCCCTTATTTAGAAAAAAAAAGATATGTATATTCGAAACTGTAGACCAACCATTGCTGGAATTAAGAAAACGTATTGTTCGATAACCAGTTATCAGTTTGACATCATTTTTTCGTTTCTTGGAAATTTATTATCCCTCAGGAATCAGGACACCGTTTGAAATTAGATCAATGATGTTCAAGCCTTCATTATTAAGCTGTATCGGTAAATATCTTATTTTTTGTCATTTATGTAGGAAAAATGTTCAAATTTATCTTTCCTTCCTGGATTCACTTACGGTCTAGTGTTTTTCATGATATCAAGCGATCATTTCAAACTTATCCACTCCTTCTTTTCTTTTATCTGTACGGATGGTATATGTTCGAAATGGCTCAGAAAAGCGGAATAATCCGCCTGCTGTTACGATTCTGCTGGTGTTGATAAATGACCTCTTCGCAAAGCTCAATTCCCTTTCCTTTTTTCCGTTTTTTTTGGGTTGTTTTTCGTCTTTGGAACAGGCCGAGAGAAATTGCTTGGGCACTTTGAGGAGATGGTCAAGCCGGGCGTCTGGGTCAAGAGGTATCTCAAGATCACTTGGCTGTATAGTGTGCCGGTCATCTTGTCGGTGAGCCGTGAGATTGATGCTCTTTTTATTCTCGGAAGCTGGGAAAGCGAAACGACTGGCGTTGATCCCAACACTCTTCTTCTAATTCCATTTTTTTTCTTTTTATAGGGCTCTCATTTATTTCCTTTTTATTCATTTTTTTCAAGATCTATTGCTTTTCACTTCATAGGAGGGGTTCTATATGAAAGTTTTTGGAGTTGGACTTGAAACAGCATACAATTGAGCTGAAAACAAGTATTCTTAAGAAAAAATAGATTCTTTGGCACAAAACTCAGGCCTTTCTGACATATTGTGCAGAAAATCTTTGCAAAAGTCACCCTTCAAGCATTCTGCTTGTCTTTATAGAGCTTTGGCACGTAGCTTGTGTGCTTTTTGGGTTTACCCCAGCTGGTCCTTCATAATTTTTGAAATGGAAATTGAATTGATTCTGGGGGGTTGCCTCCATGTACTTCTTCCAGGGTAATTGTGCCATTTTCACTAACAGCTGCCTTCACAGCAGCCACCACATTATTATCCTAAGTGATTACTGTCAACCCTTTGGCAGCAGTGCTGGGATATTTTTGCAGGAATTTCTCAATAGACATTCTTAAATATAAAGAAAATATTAAATTTGTGAATGTATTAGCGTGAATTGGGAACTATCCATGCATTATTTCTAGCTGTGCAAAAGAGTTTTGGGAGAGCCAAAAGAAGCTCTCCTCTTAGTCTGGTGTTTTTCCAACCTTCAGGCAACTAGCAGCTGAATTTTTCCAATTTTCCTCCCCTAGCTTGATCCAAGTATTTCCTGGCTTTATACCACTCCGCTCGTTTAAATCAGCATGCAAAAATCCCTGCAACGCAGTGCAATAAATCAAAAGAACCCTCCCCTCACCATGAAGGGTTCCTTTAAACGGTGATAATTCTTAATCAATTAATGGCGGACACCCTTGGAAGTAGCGCCATTTCAGGTTTTAAATTTTTTGGGAAATATTTTTGTTCATTTTATGGAAATCTGAGGTACATGACAGAATCTTCAAGATGGGTTTTTCATATTTTTGGAAAGAACGGGGTATATGCATATTGCATAATACCCATCAATTGTGCAATCGAACTTATTGTGGAATGAATTTTCTTTTTTTTTTATCCCTATGCAGGTTTATTTTCTGTGTTTCCCATTCTGAAGTGATTGAATGCGTTTGAATGGATTTGAGTTGGGTGAGGAGGGGGTTGGGTA
Organism: Notodromas monacha; assembly: GCA_905338405.1. Classification (NCBI taxonomy): domain Eukaryota; kingdom Metazoa; phylum Arthropoda; class Ostracoda; order Podocopida; family Cyprididae; genus Notodromas; species Notodromas monacha. The sequence goes on from CAJPEX010001752.1 coordinate 14,923, forward strand.
GTGGGAATGTCGATTGAACTTGGAAAGACCAAGTTTTCAGCATTCACATGGTGAATGCTGAAAAGCGGAAAATAAAGCTTTCTGTTCATTCATTCATATTTTCAGTGAATAGCACAAAGCTGCCAGGGTGACTTCGGCAATTATTTATGCTATGTACGTCAAATAAACATGGCTAATTTTTTTCTTCCGCTAAAGAATGTTTTTTCCTAAATAATACTCTACCTTTTTATTGGCTCAATCATATGCCGTTCCATTCATTTTTCATAAGGGTAACTTTTGCTAGACCCCCTGATATTTGAACGTCTGGCGCAGATCTGCACATTCGTCAGCTTCGTCTTTTTGGCACAACCCGCGGCCGTCATTCTGATGGACTCCCCGCTGACGACGAACGTGCTGGGCTGGAGCTACGTACTAGTCCACATCCTTCCCATCCCCTTTGCGGCGCTGGTGGAAATTTGGCGCAGTTTCCGGAAAAACGAGGTCTAGTTCCGATTGATTTTGCTCTTTCCCGGCTGTTTATTGCGCAGTCCCGAACTCTTTATGCTCCCGATTCAGACGCAATCCTTTCACGAACTTCATTATTCCTGGAGTTTCAGGCGAATCTCGAGTAACTGGAATATTGAAGCTTGTCTGACATTGGTACAGTGGTAAATTAGTATTGTTCAGTAAAATGCACGTTGAAGAACGTCAATTTATCATCTGAAGACAGCACTGCATCTGATGAAAAAAAAAATGATTCGATCGCCCTTTTCGGAATACTGATTTATTGACGCCGATGTGTCGAATATTTCAAAAAGCGCACTTAATTTATCCTGATTGATCCTCTTTCCGATACTTATTTACTAATTATATGAAGGCATCTTGACGTGGTAAGCAAACAATGAAAATGCATAAAAATTGGTACAATTGAGAAAAATCATGCAAACCCTACTTGCCTTTCACTTCGATGACAAAAAACATGGATTTTCAACTGACGAATATCTCCGTATTGCGTGCGTTTATGCATAAATAAGGTGGAACACGAGATGATCTAGATTCTAGAGTGCTGTAGAGTCTAGACGGAGAAGTAAGATATTCTAACACATGGTACAGTAATTTCTTGAAGAAAATTTTGCTAGAAAATATAATCTTAATTCACACAGATCTGTGAGAAGAAAATGAAAGAAAATGTTTACAAACTTGACTTGCAGAAATTACTCCAATGAATGAGTCCTCTTGTTGGATATACAGTATGAGTCAAGAGTGTATTTTTGTAGAAATTTTGGAGTATAAACAAGGATGAATCCTTGATTTGAGTTAAACCCAGACCTAGATTCCATAGAATGGCACACAAACACAGTCATGTTTTGAGATCCGGGGAAGTTCGAAAAATTCAGCGGCATAGTCTTGAAGCAAAAGTGGTAAAAAAAATGTTGGTGGGACAAATTCGACTTCAGACGCAAAATAAATAATACCACTGAATGATGAAAATGATTCTTTTTTACGCGTTGCATTTGTCAATTTTTCAAGATTGTGGACCCTGAATAAAAATTCGGGGTTGCAACTTGATATTTTCTCAACGTAGGATGTTTCAACTCGTCTCTGAAGCATCTAATTGGGATTATCTCTGGAAACCACGGAACGCTTCATATTGGCGAAAGAACAGCAGCATAAGAATACTGTTTTCTATTTGGTTCTTGTTGATAAATTGCATTTTGTCGAGTTTCTTTTCCTGTTCAACTGAACGTGACTATTGCAGGGAAAAGTCTGGTTCGCAGTGCAAAGCTGAGTTGAATGAAGCTGTCTCGCACAGCCATGACATTTATCAAAGTTTTCTGCGCACATTCCATTCTGCTCACTATGTTATGTAAAAGTCGTATCCGTTTCTGCGTGAGACGCTTGAGCATTATTTAAACTTGTCATGTTTAATGAGACACTCGGCGTCATTCTCACACAGCGGAAGAAATCAGGAATATTTTTGAAATGCGGAAACGTTCGCATCCTGATGATGTATACACACACAACACGCGATACTGTCAATTTCAGGCGGAATTCCAGCTGCAATGATATTCCAGTACAGATGAACCGTACTGCAAATAGTTCTCAGGCCTGAAGGGTGCGGATCATAATGGAATAATTCTAGCATTTTGGTTTGCCCGAAGGTAAAAAAAAAAAAAAAAATTGGCAGAGTAGCTGACGTCTCGAAAAATCTTGGAAAGATAACCCATTGGGTTTGAAATCCGCTTATGCTAATCCAATGAAAGAAATAAAAAAATCCCACACAGCAGCCAAGGCTTAGGAAAATTTGTCTATGAAAAAGAAAGAAATTGGGATTTTTCTGGAGTTTGTCTCTCTTGATCGTTTCTTCTTTTGTTTTTTTATGCCATGTGACACAAAATTTTTCAAATAAATCCTCGCGCTACTGCCCAAAGGTTAATTGACACTGCAGGGAAGAGAAAAATAAAAAAATTATCTGATGTGTTTTTAAGGGAAGTTAAAAAGTGATTGAACAGGTGAACCCTTGCCTCCAGCATCAGCAAACCTGTAAACTCTGTCAGGGACTGTAAGGTGTTGCCCTTTACGCTCCAATCACTGCTACACCTGAAAATGCCACAAACACATAAACCATTAATATTTCACAACCCTGCTTCCGACCACAAGAACTCACCTCAACTCGACCTTGGAAACCAGTTTTCCAGTACTGGTCCCAGAAATCCGCAGCACCGAAGATCATCACTCATCTTGAGATTCTCTTAGCGATTGGTTCCTGAAAGTGCTCTTGAAAAAGTGTGTCTTCCTGATTCCTGAAAGTGAAAACTGTTGTCAATTTGTATTCCTGAATTACACCGTTCGAGGAGACCTAGTCTAGGCCGCAAACGGCCTATTGTGCCTTCCTTTATTTCCTAAAACTTTTATTTCTTTGTCTTTGGCTCTTTGGAGTCTCTGACAAAATTGGTGGCCAGTGAGTGTGTGCAAACACTTCTGGCAAAGTGTAAAACCCTATACTCTTTCAATTTCAAAGTGCACAAGTGCTTTACCAACAAGTTCCTCAGTGCTAACTACAACTGTTAGTGTCTTGCTCAAACAAATTACGTGAATTACGCCTCACAAACATTCCTTGAACTCCTTACAACCAAAAACGCACCATGCCACGTCATCGACTCCTTACAGGAAACTTGCTAACAAGAACATCTGGAATACCTCATCATACACCACCCATTGGAGAAATTTCTACCACAGACCCATTACACTTACCTTCAATGTCAACATCACGTCGGGGAAATACACGCCGCCTTGGTCGTCCACCACTCAGATTACCACCTTCAACACCTCCAGGCTCACCCTCGATCCGCAGCGAAGATACGTCATCAACTTCTGCCGAACGACAACCATATCTCAGCCTCTGCAGAACGACAAAACGACATCTTGCCATTGCCCAAGCTATGGTCCTGGGAGATCAAACACATACCCAATCATTAACACCAACAACCCAATCTACTTTCCGTCGCATTCACCGTGCACTCATATCTGCATCGGCATACATCCTTAACATACCTACAACCTCCTACGACGTCCAAGAAGCACAGCAGATCCAACAATTAGAACAAGAACTTAACAACATTGCCCTTCATTCTCCGGACCAACTACATTCTGACTGGTTAAGACTGCAACCAATGCAAAATTTTATCCTAGGAGTTACATTTCCCATATTACAAACAAACCCTGAAGAAAACACTATCGCCTCTGTTGAACCACAAACTTTACAAAATCCGATCCAACAACCTCAGCAACAAGCCCAACCAACAAATAACCAACAAAACCTCAATATTTTTCCAGCCAACATAACTAATACACTCAAAACGGAAGAAGACGCTGACCCCTATCCATCCGCAGTCCTCATTTATGCTACTGGACCTTGCCCCTCACAGACATCCAACAAATATGTCACAAACTATGAAAAACGATCAGCCCTTCCAAACTTTAAACAATTCTCAGGACTGCCAGAAAGTACCTACACCTTTGAACGTCTATGGTCACATTTCAAAAACGTACACATCTTACCACGCGATTATGTTACACCCGCTGAACGAATCCAACTCTCCTCTGCCATCTTAGCGAACGCGCCTTTGACATTATCGACCGCCATAAAGACAAATCCACTGAAGAAGACTACCTAAGAATCTTACGTACCCTATTTCAACAATACGGCAACATCCAATCACTCCGCCTTGCTCTCTACAATCAATTCGCTGAACTCAAACCGACCGCAAATACACCTAGTGCCCTAGCTGATTACTTAGAAGACATCATTGCTATCATGGAACAACTAAACAACCTACGGACAAACATGCCACAAGTACATACTCGATTTTGGCCTCACATCAAATCCTTCTTGCACCAAGCTGGACACTGGACTAATGTCCGCCTCGAAATGCGCTGCCACCAACAAGAAGATCCTGAAGACACCAACACATGGACCGATTACCCTGAGAACAGATACAAATGGATCAAAACCTATCTCCATTCCGACGACCCAACCACAACTACAGTCAATACTCTCACCTTCCTCACACGCCCATCATCTAAAAAAGATAAAACCTCAGAAAAAGACTCCGACGCACGTCACAAAAAATCCGACAGATCCCGACACTCCAGACCTTCCAAATCTCCCGACCGCAGAAACAAACAACGTTCATCTCCCACAAGACGACGATCCAGAACACCTTCTCGGAAACGCCACCGTCAATCCTCTCGCAGCCGCTCTCAAACTCCAGATCGCCGGTCACGTCCATCCACGTACTCATCTTCAAGAAACCAGAACATTTCCAACAATCAAAAAACTGGATACAATTGCCCATTTTGACATCATCTGCAAAAGATAAAACCTCAGAAAAAGACTCCAAAGCACGTCACAAAAAATCCGATCAATCCCGACACTCCAGACCTTCCAAATCTCCCAACCGCAGGAACAAACAACGTTCATCTCCCACAAGATGACAATCCAGAACACCTTCTTGAAGACGCCACCGCCAATCCTCTTGCAGCTGCTCCCAAACTCCAGATCACCGATCACGTCCATCCACGTACTCATCTTCAAGAAACCAGAACATTTCCAACAATCAAAGAACTGGATACAATTGCCCATTTTGTAACTCTACACACACATCCACCAACTGTTGCCTAAGCATAGAAGAGCAAATCAGTGCCACCAATACCAAAAAACTCTGTTATAACTGTCTGAGCTCCAGACATCACTCCACCTTATGTCAAAGCTCCAACCAATGCCACAATTGCACCAGTAAACACCACACAGCACTTTGCCAAAAATCAAACAACAACCAAAGTAACAACTATCCTCCATCCTCCTACGTCAGACAGAATAACTATCACGATCTACGACAAAATCCACCGCAAAGAGGAAATTACAATAATCGCCCCCAGTACAACAACTGATCACAATACAACAACCGTCCTCAACAAAATGAACGACAATATAACAATCAACGCTACAACAACCGCAACAATTACAATCAACAGCAAAATAACCAACCTCAAAATCAGAACAATCCAGTTAATCTTGCTCAACTTGTCCAAGAAATCCACGCACGCCTACTGGCCCAAGCAGCACCCGCAGCTCCACCCGCAGCTCAACCAGCTCCCCAACCAGCAGCCCCTGCAGCTGCATCAGCATGACTAGCACACTCATATTCTACAACCACATCCTCTTCCTACTCACTTCTCGAAACAGCATCCATTTGCCTCTTTCCACATGAAGAAACCGTATACGCACTCCTTGACTCCGGTTCACAACTCACAATAATTACACAACAACTCGTCAATTGCCTGCACCTACCAACAAAACAAGGAAACATCACACACACAATTTCAGGCATAGGAAATGCAACAATCACATCAAACACAATTACACAACTACGTATACAACACCGTCACAAAGACAACCTACCAACAAAACAAGGAAACATCACACACACAATTTCAGGCATAGGAAATGCAACAATCACGTCAAACACAATTACACAACTACGTATACAACACCGTCACAAAGACTTCTCCATCTTTACAACAGCTGTTGTTGCCCCAATCAATGAACCCTGGACCGCCGAAAACCCAAATAACCTTAAACATCTCTCTGAATTCCGAAGCCTCCTAGCTGACCCTTGCCTAATTTCAAATAGCAAAGTAACATTTGACATTATCCTGGGGGGCAAGGATCTTGTACAAATACACGCACCCCATACAGACTCCTATTGGGATAATTCCACATTCCAAATCATACCAACACAACTAGGACTTACTGCCAGAGGCATTTGGACAGACTCTGAACCAAACCTAACTACTTCCTACCGCAGTCACCTTACACTTGGGTCTCCTACTAATACATTCGATGATGAACTCTCTGACGCTATTATCAAATATTTACACCAAGACTATGTCAATATTCTTGGAGATGACAACGAAATTGAACCCTACCAAGATGAACAATACCTTCAATATCTACAACAGATCACCATCAGCCCGCAAGGTCGCGTTGTAGCATCTCTCCTGAAGTCACATCTCTATCCCGAATATTGCACACCAAACGCAATCACTGCAGCCACACGCAGCAAATCAGTCATCCGCCTTCTGGAAAAAGGAGACCCATTAGCAAAGGCATAAACAGACTTCTTCCACCAATGGATAGAAGACGGAATCATAAAACAAACAACACTTGAAGAACTCCAACAACATGGAACACCCTACACTGAACTACCTCACCATGGCGTTGCAAGACCCAAAAGCGCTAGCACACCACTCCGAGTTGTCATGGCAGGAAACGCCTCTGATAAAGGCAAATACTCCTGCAATCAACTCTTTGTCTCTGGAACAAACCTACTACCCGAAATTGTAAAAATCCTCCTACGCTGGCGTTTCACACCCTTCTTTGGAAAAAAACTGTTGTCAATTTGTGTCACTGAATTACACCGTTCGAGGAGACCTAGTCTCGGCCGCAAACGGCCTATTGTGCCTTCCTTTATTTCCTAAAACTTTTATTTCTTTGTCTTCGGCTCTTTGGAGTCTCTGACAAAATTGGTGGCCAGTGAGTGTGTGCAAACACTTCTGGCAAGTGTAAAACCCTACTCTTTCAATTTCGAAGTGCACAAGTGCTTTACCAAAAAGTTCCTTAGTGCTAACTACAACTGTTAGTGTCTCGCTCGAACAAATTACGTAAATTACGCCTCAAAAACATTCCTTGAAATCCTTACAACCAAAAACGCACCATGCCACGTCATCGACTTCTTGCAGGAAACTCGCTCACACGAACATCTGGAATACCTCATCACACACCACCCATTGGAGAAATTTCTACCACAGACCCGTTACACTTACCTTCAACGTCAACATCACGTCGGGGAAATACACGCCGCCTCGGTCGTCCACCACTCAGATTACCACCTTCAACACCTCCAGGCTCACCCTCGATCCGCAGTGAAGAGACGTCATCAACCTCTGCCGAACGACAACCATATCTCAGCCTCCGCAGAACGACAAAACAACACCACCCATTGGAGAAATTTCTACCACAGACCCGTTACACTTACCTTCAACGTCAACATCACGTCGGGGAAATACACGCCGCCTCGGTCGTCCACCACTCAGATTACCACCTTCAACACCTCCAGGCTCACCCTCGATCCGCAGTGAAGATACGTCATCAACTTCTGCCGAACGACAACCATATCTCAGCCTCTGCAGAACGACAAAACAACTTCTTGCCATTGCCCAAGCTATGGTCCTGGGAGATCAAACACATATCCAATCATTAACACCAACAACCCAATCTACTTTCCGTCGCATTCACCGTGCACTCATATCTGCATCGGCATACATCCTTAACATACCTACAACCTCTTACGACGTCCAAGAAACACAGCAGATCCAACAATTACAACAAGAACTCAACAACATTGCTCTTCATTCTCCGGACCAACTACATTCTGACTGGTTAAGACTGCGGCCAATGCAAAATTTTATCCTAGGAGTTACATTTCCCGTACTACAAACAAACCCTGAAGAAAACACTATCCCCTCTGTTGAACCACAAACTTTACAAAATCCGATCCAACAACCTCAGCAACAAGCCCAACCAACAAATAACCACCAAAACCTCAATATTTTTCCAGCCAACATAACTAATACACTCGAAACGGAAGAAGACGCTGACCCCTATCCATCCGCAGTCCTCATTTATGCTACTGGACCTCGCCCCTCACAAACATCCAACAAATATGTCACAAACTACGAAAAACAATCAGCCCTTCCAAACTTCAAACAATTCTCAGGACTGCCGGAAAGTACCTACACCTTTGAACGCCTATGGTCACATTTCAAAAACGTACACATCTTACCATGCGATTGTATTACACCCGCTGAGCAAATCCAACTACTCCTCTGCCATCTTAGCAAACGCGCCTTTGACATTATCGACCGCCATAAAGACAAATCAACTGAAGAAGACTACCTAAGAATCTTACGTACCCTATTCCAACAATACGGCAACATCCAATCACTCCGCCTTGCTCTCTACAATCAATTCNGACCTTGCCCAGCAAGCACTACAATGTCATACCCTAGCAATTCCTCGCCTAGTCACTCCTACACCTTTTGAACCAGGAACAATACACATCTTTGCAGATGCAAGTAGCAAAGCCCTAGGAGTTGAAATCTATTTCACCACTCTCAAAGCACCAAATACAACAACACTTCTCTGGGGCAAGTCAAAACTTGTCCCCAAAAAGCAAAGAGAAGAACCCAAATGCAAATTAACCTCACCTCGCATAAACCGCTTAGAGTTATCCGCTGCTGCCTTTGCCATCCGTCTGTACGCTATCCTGAAAACAGCATACAATATCAGTCCATATACAATATACTTCTGGACAGACTCAGCTGTCGTCCTCAATTGGATCCAAAATTCAGAAACTAAGCCAACAAAATATGTGACCACACGAACACAAAAAATTCTTCAACATTCTCAACCATCACAATGGAAACATCTACCTGGTAAAGACAACCCAGCTGACCTTGCCTATCGTGGTTGCACTGTTCACACCCTCAAAGAAGCCACCCTCTGGTGGAACGGACCTTCATGGCTCCCAAACCAAGCCTCCTGGCCACAACCACCTGTATCAACCGAAACATACACTTCAGCTGGGGGGCATACATCTGACAAAGAAAAATACCTCAAAGAACGCTGAATCGTCTTAGGCCTCTTCAAAAATGCAAATACATGGACAAAAGTCACACTCATAATTGCAGGACTGCAGCGAATTCAACAAAGAGCCAAGAACCTCAAAATCACATCAAAATTTACAAACAAAAATCCAAAAGGAAAAACCCTACAAACAACCTCAAAACCCTTTACGCCTGAAGAACTTGAACAAGCACACCTTGAAGGTATCCGCACAATGCAAAAATACTATGATCACAAAAAGTGGCGAATTCTAAAATCTGGAAAACTCGTTAAAAACAGACCAGACCTTTGCTGGGACAAAGACAAGCAACTCATTACATCAATCAGCAGACAGTCTCTTGACATACACACAACAATTCCAGAAACTCACCAAGCCAGAAGACTTCTACTCCACCTTCAAGTGCCCAAGAACCATCAAACTTCAACACTTTTACGCGCCTTCATACGAAGCCAGCACCTGAAACACAAACATGGATCAACAATGCTGCTACAACAGGAAATCACCAAAGAGTACTGGTTACAAGGGGGCAAACGCATAATAAGAAACATCATCAAAGAATGTAATTGGTGCAAACGCTTTAACAACCCATCATTAACCCAAACTACAGCCCCTCTACCAGAATTTTGTTACACGGGACACCAACCATTCAAAACAGTTGGCATCGACTTTGTAGGACCTTTCCATACACCTACCGAAAATAATATATCTATTTGTGTATTTACCTGCCCACTAACACGCACAGTCCATTTAGAACCAGTAGACAACTTGGATCTTGAATCCTTCATGGGAGCATACCACAGCTTCTGCAATCACCGAGATCTCCAACCACACAACATAGTCTCCGACAACACGGCTACCTTCCGTGCCGCCTGGCCACGCTTCCTTCGCGCCAATGAAGAAGAACTGAAAGACAAATTCACCACAAAAAGAGTTAAATGGCACTTCAACGCTGCACGGGCCCCTTGGTGGGGCGGATTCTACGAAAGAATTATGGGAATGATTAAAAATCGCCTAGCCCGATCCTTCCGTGGAATCCCCTTCTCCAATCCTAACTCAGTACAAGCCGCAATTACATTTGTTGAACGTGTCATCAACTCAAGACCACTTACATATCTACCTTCAAACCGCAATGATCCCATTGCAATAACACCGTCAATGTTTATCAACTCACCTCAAGCTGATTACAACACTGATCCAGATTTCGATCCATACTGCTACGGCCCTAATCCACTCCAATTCCTCGATTACACAACCAAAGAAGGAATCACCAAACAGACGCAGTTTTGCATTGCCATCGTCCGCAATCTCTGGAAAACATTTTACGATGGTTATATTACAACCCTTCAACAATTCCCGTCAAACAAACAACCAAAACACCTTGAACACCTGGAACCAACTGAGGGACAAATCGTTCTCCTAAACCAAAAAACATTCAAAAAGGACACACCTATGCAGCGTCTGAAGTGGAAACTTTGCCGCATCATCCATGTACATTGCAGCAAGCGTGACGGCAAGATCAGATCAGTTGACGTTCTCACATCACGCCACTACAATCATGATGGCACATCTACACCACATATTCTGAAAAATCAATCAATACAAAATCTTGTCCCATTAGAAATTCAAGACCACCAAACAGCAAATGCGATTAATCATACAACAGCCTCGTGAAACAAATTCATTCGTCTTTTTGGAACAAAACTTAAAAAACTTGCATTGCATCAACGAAAAAGCTCAACGCATAAAAGCGCCCTTTTGAACAAATTACCACAAACAAGTCTCACAACAAACCCCTTAACCTCCTTCACCAATCTTTGTACCTCATTACCCGCAACACGGACCAACCAAGGGAAAACTTCCTCTTCAAAAAACAAACCCAACTTCTTTACTTAGCCTTCACTTCACTGTCCTGCACCAACTGACAACCACCCTTCCCAACTACCCAGTACAAAGCCCGGTGTACAACAGCAACCACCTTCTCGACTCCTGTCGCCTTGATAACAACAACATCTCCGGTTATAAAACGTCCATTGTTTCCACGTTGACAACCAGTGGACGCCAAAGTATCCGTTGCAAATGTCTCACAGTATCCTCCATCCAAGATACCCACACATCCAAGCAAAGTAAACCCTCAAAATCCAAAAAACTATGTCAAAACACAAACATCACTTACTTGTCAAAAGGATTCTCCTTAATCCCTTGACCACCAAAAGACACCCTGCCAACAGCATCATAAAGGCAAGGGCGATACACCTGCCGAACAACATGCTGATGGCTGGACAAAGGAGACTTGCCCTCAACTGCTGTCCAATCATCCAACCACATAGGGCCCTCTCCAGGACATAGAGATGTATCCTTCAACACCTCACCCGACGTAATGGTGACAGCAAACGAAATTGCAGCAGCATGATCCCTCGCAAACCAGATAAAGGCTCGTGGATTCAAATGCCCAAAAGAGGAAAACGACGTGTAAGACACCTTCACATAGCGAGCCAAATAATCCAGCGGTGTCGGCAAAGCCCACCACCCTGGACACTTCTCAGTTTTTCCATGAACGCCACCCACATTGCTCACCAACATCTTCATCAGCGCCTTTTGCACAATCATTGCCGCCTCCAGCTTTGCTTCCTCTGTCACAAACGAACCATCCTCAAGTTTCAAGGGAAACATAGGGTAACCACTACGGTCCACTCAAAACTTTGCCCTCTTCCCATCCCAACGACCAGGAGGAGATGCGCCCAACGCAAAAACTGGACATTGAAAAATTGTCGCCAAGTCCTCAAAATACGTCCTTAGAGCAGCATACATTGCCGCAACTGTCGTAAACTTTGCACCTCCTGTCGCATTGCACAAATGTTTTATATCATTGGTACCCACACGCACCAGCAAATGGGTAAAACGAAAATTTTCATGCAGCCGCAGGTCGCAGTAGACACGCCAACGAATTTCCTCCTGAGACCATCTGCTCTTCTGCGACCCCACTACAGCACTCAGGCCACTCACACCGTACTAAAGTAACAAAATTTTTTCATCAATCACAACCAACTTCGACAAAAATCAACAAACAAACCTGATAAACATCATATGGCATCCCCTGTGTCAAGTGACTGAAATCATAAGCCGGTGGAACATCAGAAGCAACTCCAACACGTGTCAAATATGCCTGATCTGGCCTGCACAAGAACCAAACAGCAACAAGGGAGGTGCCAAACACTAACCCCTTTGGCTTCCCCTCAAGCCCCATCCTCTCCTCTTCACACGATCCAAAATAATCGTTCAAATACTCGACACTTTGGACAGCACAGCCAGGAACAGGCAATCTCATACCCCAAATGCGTCGAAAATTTCTGTCAGTAATACCCATTCTCACACAGATATTCTTTATATATTCAGCTCTCTTTTCTGGTTGAAACGTCCATTCTCCAGCAGAACCTTCAAACATCAACCTCGTTTTTTAAATCATTCAACAAGTATTACAAAAATAACTCACCACCAAAAAAGACGTCAGACATAGCCTTTTGAACACCCTGAGAACTACACAACATCACATTCCCGTCTTCCTCCTCGACATCCATAACAGAAGAAACCAAAGGACGAGGAACACATCCAACTAAAGGACTGGACATGACAACGTCCAAAACTGCCTTCAAAGCAACACGAGACTCTCCCTCTTGCTTTTGCTCATCCGCAACCGATTGACCACCGGCCATAACCTTTACTTCTTCAAGCCAGGTCTTCATCAGTTTGGAATCTGGACCAACACCCAACTGGATCCCGCCACTTCCACGAACTCAAAATATCTTCACTTCACCTACACAACAAACACATTAAATACATGCACAAACAAAAACACGACCAAAACGTACCTTCCTCCCTACAGGTAACAACCGAGTCGGGCAAGAGAAGCATATCACGCCCTGCCGAACAATTCTTCAGAGCTGCAACACTTGCAGAGACGGCCAACAAGAAGGCATCCTTCGCCTGTGCCGTAGCAGCAGTCGCCATCGATCCGGCTCCATCCAAAAAAGCACGGTCCAACCGCATCCTCTCCTGGACAACAGCCCGATGCTGCTCCAAACCAGCAGCCTTGTCCTCCATCCGCTGATTGTCCATACGCGGTTCCTCAGCGCGCCTCTGACTAGCGCTCAACAATTGTTCCAAACCAATGCAAACCGCATCCGTGCAAGCCTGTGTATCCACGACAGAAACAAGCGTGTGGATGCGCGACCAACAATCTGCGTCAAACCTGGAGAACGTCTCAGCCAAGTCTTGGATGGCCCCAGGAAACTGGACAACCCCATCTGCACCAACACGACGTGCCAGCTTTGGCGTAGATGGACCAGGAATCAGCTCCAATCTGCTCACCAACGGCAAAATCGGCAGACTAAAAACGCTCTCAGGCATGCTTCTCCCATTGTCCTCCAACTCGGCCATCTCTGCAAAAAATGAAATTGAATGTCTTATCAATATTGTCAATAAACCTATATGTCTCAGCAGCACCTCAATCAATTGAATCTCGACGTTTGCCACTCATCTCCACTCTTATCTTTTCTTTCTTTTAGTTCTCCGTCACAACAACCTGAAAAGGATCATCAAAAAACGTCCATCAATTACTAAAAAGCAATCACCGGCCTCAGAGCCCTGAAAACATCTTCAATTACTGCTGAACACCATCAGGCCTCAGCGCCACGCATTTCAACAATTACTGCTGTACATTAGGCCGCAGCGCCACAAAAATTGTCAATTACTGCTGTTTGTTTATACTTCAACAAAGCACCCCCATTACAGGGTCGCTACTTTGAGCTCTGCACCCCCATTACAGGGTCGCACAAAGTCTCAATCTAAATAAGCACCCCCATTACAGGGTTGCAAAAATATATGAATACGAAATTACCGCTAAAAAAAACAAAATTACTGCTACAAAGAAGTCAACTGCGGCACCCCTATTACAGGGTTGCCCTCTACATTTCGTACCCCCAACACAGGGTCACGATCTAAGCAGAAAAATCTCCAACCTACAAATCTAGCATCACAGCTGCGCAGCTCAAAAAACACGCCACAATCAAAACAAATCCACAAGATCAAGGAATATCTTCAACAAACTTCAACCACATCTTCAAATCCTGCCTACACTACCACTCAACCCAACCATTCCTGCCAAAAAACTCCAAATGAACTGACAACGGCCACCGTCATGGCGACCAAACAGGTCCCAGACCATGGACTTGCCTGTCACGCCATCTAGCTGAGCAAGCACAGGGCGGTTTTGTCAGGGACCGTAAGGTGCCGCCCTTTACGCTCCAATCACTGCTACACCTGAAAATGCCACAAACACATAAACCATTAATATTTCACAACCCTGCTTCCGACCACAAGAACTCACCTCAACTCGACCGTGGAAACCAGTTTTCCAGTACTGGTCCCGGAACTCCGCAGCACCGAAGATCGTCACTCATCTTGAGATTCTCGTAGCGATTGGTTCCTGAAAGTGCTAGACCTTGGAAACCAGTTTTCCAGTACTGGTCCCGGAACTCCGCAGCACCGAAGATCGTCACTCATCTTGAGATTCTCATAGCGATTGGTTCCTGAAAGTGCTCTTGAAAAAGTGTGTCTTCCTGATTCCTGAAAGTGAAAACTGTTGTCAATTTGTGTTACTGAATTACACCGTTCGAGGAGACCTAGTCTTGGCCGCAAACGGCCTATTGTGCCTTCCTTTATTTTCTAAAACTTTTATTTCTTTGTCTTTGGCTCTTTGGAGTCTCTGACAAGTTCTAGGGAGAATAATTATCATTATTTTCTCCTTCCTTTTCCTTCCTCTTCCTTCTTTTCTCTCACTGGAGTCATATTGTTGTACAACTTTTTTCTTGTAATTATTTCATTGAGATAATTTCCCAATGATAGCAGTCAGTTGAAGAATAATTGAGTTGCTTTATCCAGGACGGCTGTTGCGAATGAGAGACGTATAATCAAATCAATTAATTGGTTTGAAGTAGCACGTCCGCTTTGATCTTATTAATCTTCAAGTCCTCCCGCTTATATTCGAATACCAGCATATATTGAGTTTCCGATTCTCGTAAGTATGCATCTTCATGCAAATCATGCAATAACGAGGATTCAAAGCTGTACATCATTATTCCATTCCTAGGAACAATTATCCTAATGAATCCCACCCACCCTAGCAAATTTTGTTTCACACTCGAGTGTCTATGATCGACGTGGTGAAATCCGTTAATCGGAAGATCGGAGAAGTGCCACAGCCATTGAGAGGATTCTAAGGAAAACGAGGATATCTGAGAAATAAATCCCCGGCCTATGCATCAGATCTTCGTATTTTCTTTGGAAAGACCTTCAGAGATCAAATCACGTTTTCCTCCGAATTGTTCCACAAGCTGAATGGCTTCATTCAAGGGAAATACGCATAGTCATGTCCATACTGCTCATCAGAGTAAGAGTATTCTTCGATTTTTGGTGACTTTAAATTTGATAAATAATAACTAAAAGAACGCACAAGCAGTCCATTCGCAAAAAAGGAGATACTGTGAAAACAACTCAGATGGAATAACAGCAGTGCAGTACTTCAAAAAAATGATAAAAGGAAATAACCCGAGGAGGAATTTTCTGCACCTTTTGGTTGACTAATATCACTGAATACAGAGAAAGCTTTTCAGAAATTAGGCAAAAGTTCAGGAATTTTCCTGCACTGTTCCAAGCTTCAATAATACTAATCCGTTCCTGGGTGCAGTTTGCTATGTGAAATTTATGTTATGTGAAACGCAATTTTCTCTTGAGGTATAATTTAAAAGAAATTGAATTGATTGCAGACATTCACCAAATTCCTTTAGTAACTGTAGTGTATGTTTTGTTCTAGTTTCAAACATAAAATCAGGAATTTAAAATTGATTTTTATGAAGTTGAATTTATCCTGAAAACTTTTTGCTCATAACCTTTCTGACTTCAAGAAATTTCAAGAGCAATATTCCTTCTCATTTTTCTAAATCGTTCATAAGTTAGTCAAAAGTTTCAGTTTAAAATCTGCTGAAATTTCGAGTTCCTTTGGTCAACAGAAATTTTTTTCACATAGTGAAAAAATTTAATTTCTCCCGAATGTACAAATTTTTGCAGTGCGAAACCCAACACTACTCTAACCTACGCCAATCTCGGCATCGACTCCAACACAAGAGGCACACTGGAATGCAGATAACATATACATACTTACAATAACATATCTTGCCTGGTCAACGAACTCATCATAACAGGTATATATATATGGATCAAGAGCTTATTCTCTTCTGTACAATGACATTTCTGCTGAAGTGGGTCATTCCCATCTGGCTAGGGTTCTATATCTCAGCAGCTCAACGACAAGAACATCCACATCTACAGTATATATAAATCCCTCAGAAGTCACGTCCATCACTACGTCCCAGAAGTCATATGCAGTGGAAAAGGAGTCTCAGTAACAGATTGTGATACCCATCAAAGGCATTTGCTCAGCCGAATTCCTGGAACAGTGAGTGTCATATATCCGAGCAGGAACTCTCCTGGTGTTACTTTGACGCATTTCGCAGACCTGGGTTTCTCAATTTTTTTTTATCCTATTGCCAACGTAAAACCTTCTGGGAATTACTGTATGTATGCCTTCATTCCTGGAAAAAAAAGAACAGCTGTGGACAGTATTCAGTAGTTGCAAAGAGTTCTCCGAAAAAATTAAGAGAAGAGACATACAACAATTTTTACTTGAGTATCACAAACCCTTTTGTAAAACACAATAAAAGTGGATCTTTTGAGTTGAAAAGAAAGAGATAATCCCTGTAAGATGTGCATTCTATTTCAAGTGACTGTAAAAACTCAAATATTTCAAACATCAGAAAACCCAAGTTTGACTTTAAATTTAAATTGAGCCTGGATTCACCCAATTTTTTAGTTTATCCAATCCTGTATACTACACTTACTCAAGTACTATACACCCTCAAATAAGACATACAATAGGGATTTTCTTTCAGAAATTTAGATAATATGGTATCTCTGAGTAAGGCCTGCACCCAATTTTCAGTGACTTTAAAATTAAATCACTGGATGGCAGCAGGACAAATTCTATCCGCTGCAGCAGTGCTAGGATATTTTTGCATGCTTGTGCATTTTGGTTTGACCAAAGGTCACCAAAATTCAGCTTTGGATGCGTAGCCAAAGTTGGGAAAAATCCTGGGAAGGATCCAGAGAAAAATCTTTGATTTCAAGATTTTGAAGAGAAAGCTGGGCTACAACAACAAAGTCTGCAGGAAGGGCGCTTCATCTTTTGAGTGGTTCCCAACCAAAAGCTCCCCCTCCCCCCTGAAAGCCCACCTAGGTCAAAAGCCCCCCTGCCAGAAGCTTCCCCCCCAATTTTTTTTTGGATGCAAGTTCCATAACAGTGTTTGGTGGCCCTGAGAAGGGCTGCTTGGCTTCATTAGTCCTCATTCCTCCTCAAAAAGACTGTTGAATAATAATCTTTGAAATTGCCTTCTGCAGCCTCTTCCTCAGTGTCACTGATGCTCTCAATGTTGTTTTCTTCTCAATGTGGCCCTCTTATCTCATCTCCTTCTTCACTAGCAAATTTTCAGCACCTAGTACTGGCATTTTTGTTCTTAACCATGAATAAATAGCCATTGTGGCATGCCTTTTCACCACCCTTCTGATTTTTGATGATTTGAAGTGCACCAGGATCAAAAGGGTGAACTGTAGATTTTGCAGAAGTCAGCAAGTGATGATGCTTTGACATTCAAAGAATCACTGATGACCAGTGCAGGTGAGGAATCCCTTTATATACTCAACTTACAAACAAATTGGTACTTGGCCTTGTGCTGGGCCTGCTGGTGAAAGGTGCAGATTACCATAAAGAGTTACAAGGAGACCTGTAATCCCCAATTTTTGCATCAAGGGGGGCTTTTGGCAGGGGAGCTTTTGACCTAGGGGGCTTTTGGCAGGGGGTTTTCAGGGGGCTTTTGACCTAGGGGGCTTTTGGCAGGAGGGCTTTGGACTACACCCCTTTTGAGTGGAAAGCAGAACTCTGCCAGGGTGACTATTGCAAAACATTAAGAAAAATGTGTCAAACAGAGCTGGTTTATTCTTGTGCGAAAGAATACATTTTCTCTGAAGATTAATTGTTTTTCAGCTCTATTATACAGGCCATTTCAATTTATATTCCAAGAACTTTCGCTAGACCCCTTGTATACAACTGGGAATAAGAAAATATTCAGCTCTAAAATATTGCCATTCATCTCCAGGTGTTTTCGAACATCAAAAAATAACCTTGTGGCAAAAGATCCGCTGAAAATGAAATGAGTTATGCATATAAATCGGAAAATGCTTCATTCATTATCTCATTGTTCATTCTGTATGCGATGATTGTATTCACACTTCAAACAACATGGGTTTCCAGTGGATAAATTTTAGGGTCTTATCGGTAGAATACCCGACGATACTTCTGTCTAAAAAATAAAATAGAGAAACCGGAAGGTATGAATACCTCTCACGCAAACTTGTTCGGCTAGATTTCAGGTTGATAAAATGAAGAAATAAAGGAGAAAAACGTCGACCTTGCGTTATTGCTTGCAAATAACAAATTTAACTCGCAGTTTTTATCCAACTTATCCCCCTTTCTTTTCTTACCCAAAAAACCCTTCATTCGATTTGCCAATAACGCAATTCCCTGAGCAACTAGGAACTTCCTGGGAAACTTTCGCACTTCTTGAAAGTTTCCGGCTTGATTTCCGTGTTCCACACAATTGCTTTATTTTTTGCCTGCCCTATATGTGGAAAAGGCACACGAGAAAACTTCCGGCAAATACTGTAGAAACCCTTAAGAAATAAACGATCGCTCGAGCACTTTTCAGCATCATTTGTATTGTGATGTACTCGCAACTACTGTATATACAGTAAGAAAGGGGTTTCCCTGAAAATAAGACTGCACTTTTCTTTAATAAAAAAGTGTTATGCATATCTAAAAATGGAGCACGGCTTATGTTCCAAAAATGCCCGCGTTTTTATAGGTGAACTGCACACACGAAACAATCTAAACCTGTCTCATTTGCATTTCGTATTCCGTTCCAGTATTCTTGGCACACTTTGAAGGACGAATAGATTTAATCCAGTTTGCCAATCCACTGCGAATATATTGCATTCCTGCTGACGGGGCGCTGTCAACTGTGCCTTACACTGTGAACAAGAATATTGCTTTTCAGGGTTTACCAAATCCGGCCTCCAAATATCGAGGGTCATCAAACCTTGCCCTTCGTCAACTTTAGGGTGGTCAGACCACAATATCTCGAAGTTATTGGAATTGCTCGAAAAATCCTTAAGAAAATACTTCAGCCAAATTAAGTTGGTTTGCACTCAATATAAAATGAAAAAAAAAAATTGCGTGGAAGAAATCTGCTCGGGATAATCCCAACAGTTCAAGACTGTGAGTCCAGAATTCTCAACAATGGTGAATTTATTTGCTTTTATAACAATTCTTGTAGGGGAAACAATGTTAAAAGGACCCGAAGATAGCTTTTTTTTCCAAATAAATTTGAAAATGTAAAAGTTGAGTGCATCTCAAAACGGAGTGGGTTCAAAAATATTCCGTTGTAAAGCGTGGAATATTTTCAATTGGAAAGTTGCGAAATGTAAACAAAAGAGTGAAACAATTTTGAATATTACCTGTATTTCATATACGCATAATTAAGCAATTTCTTCAATACTGGTTTTGTAAGACAAGATGATATGGGTTTTTAAGTTATACATATAGGTTATTGGTCCATCATTTTTCTTAATGAAGCTTATTTTTACCACGTTTTTATGAACTCACTTTCTTGTTTGTCTGTTTGTCCAGATCAAATTTTGAAACTCAAATTTCACTCACTTCCAGACTAGCTAGCAAGCTGAAACTTTCAGGATAGCCTAGAAACTGATGACAATGCAATCTTTTGTGCTTTTTGGCACACTATGAGCAGTTTAATTAGAGTAATTACAGTTAATGACCACAACACAGCAAAGGCGACACCTGGAGAAGGCGCGCCAAGTGCAAATTGGCGCGCCTTCTCCAGGTGTCGCCTTTCGTCTCCTTTGTTTGGAGCTTGGTGGCTGGAAATTCTCCAGTCATTATGCAATGCGAATTTGGTCTTGCAATCGAGTTAGCCCCGCATTATGGAAACTGAAGCATCTCCTTTGCCATTGAACCACTTCTGCACGGTGTGACAAAAGGAGAAACGGAAACAAGAGCTTCCCGAAAGAAGCGGAGAATTGATGTCGAAATTTGAATGCGGAATTTTCTTGGGGCGGCGGAAGCAGTAAGTGTCGGTGTGGAGTGAGAGAGAGGAGCGCGGCTTCAAACGACGCACCAAGTGTACAAAGACCAATTGTTGGTGCGACACTGAAATGAAGAGATGTCATCTGACGGAGTAATCAATGTAAGGTTTTATTTNGTTTGTGCATTAATTCAATTTTTTACAAATTTTGAAAGTTGCCACCGCGGGACACGGGACCCTCCTGCAGGCCTCTCTGGGGGCTCTGTGGGAGGGAGGTAGGGGGCAACTGGGAAGGGAAGGGTGCGAAGAAACAATCTGACCAACTTATGGAGGCAAGTAACTTTATTATGTAAGATAAATTTGAAAATGTAAAAGTTGAGTGCATCTCAAAACGGAGTGGGTTCAAAAATATTCCGTTGTAAAGCGTGGAATATTTTCAATTGGAAAGTTGCGAAATGTAAACAAAAGGGTGAAACAATTTCAAAAATTACCTTTTTTTCGTATACGCATAATTAGGCAATTTCTTCAATACTGGTTTTGAAAGACGAGGTGATACGGTTTTTTAAGTTATACATATAGGTTATTGGTCCATCATTTTTCTTAATGAAGCTTATTTTTTACTGATGAAACTCTTGCAGACTGTAAATACACTCGTATGCATAAATTAGAATCGAAATATCGGTTAATATTCCATGTACTGTACTACTGTCTGATGATCTTTAATGTCTATTTACACAAAACTGCGAAACACGTCCAAAAATACGACTGACATGTTTTCTCCTTCATTCCCGCAATAAGATACTCCGAGAAAATAACGTGTTTTTCTTAGAAACAGTGCATTGAATTATTCCCGCTTCAGCAAATATGTTGAAACCTCGTGTGTACTATTACCTATAATGCGAAAGACTGAGTACGGTACTGTAATTTCATCAGTACTGTTTGATGACTACGGGAGCATCTCGTCGTGTGATGTTCAAACAGAAAAACAAATTAGAAAGATAAAAACAGCTAAATCGACATTCCGAAGAAGACTTGCACACGTGTAAAGAATATCGGATCCTTTGAGATGCGAGTCGTTTGGGGAATACGGCGCAGGCTGCTCCAGAAGTCCGGACGAACAAAGGGAAAAATGTATGTTCAGAGGTAAGAATGGAATATACTGATGCATGTTCAGATGAAACGTGTTTCGGAAAAAGGGTTGTGTACCCTATAAACGAAGGGTGAGCAAGAGCGACTTTTTGGGGACACTGTAAATATAATCAGGTGAATACCGCGTGAAAAGAGACCGACAACGTCCAGCAGCATGCAGGAAACATGAGTAAACAACACAGTATATAAAACCTGCATAATCTTACATGAAACAGTAAAATTAACTGTCTTTTAGAGGTCCTCTGTCAAATCGTGGAGGACAAGAATAAAGTGTTAGCTTTATGCAATATCTCCTTGGAAATTCTTTCTAAATTTTTGAATCAGTTGAAGAATATCTGGGAATGGGCTGAAAACCTGTTTTTTTCAAAGTTGTGCATTCATTAATTGTTATGTGCTGTGATGTTCTTTATTCTTGAAGGAATGATGGTGAATTTTATACAATTTTATATACTGTAGTGTGATTTAAATATATTTTAAAGTAACTATTTATACTGTATTATTTTTGGATGGGCCTGAACGTGTTTAATGGGTGTGTGCGAGGATGTGGGAAACATTTTTTGGAAATGCTGACGATCGGAAAATGAGGCTTGTACGTCAATCAATCAATCAATCAGTCAATCAATCAATATAGATCCAACGGGTAAACATTGCATATACAGAAGACCCAAAATGTCTAGCAGAATACAGAAGAAAACAAAGCAGCTGGAAACTTTGCTGTCATTTCACGTGAGGTAATAAAATAATCTAGAAGAATGAGCAGATTTATGAGTTTTTGAATGAATTGATTTGAATAATGATTGAACGATTCCCCACAATTCTCATTGTCAGTCAACATCAACGTTTGTGACTTCATGAGTCAATACATCTCAAGTATTGTTCAAATTTGTGATTGGAAGGTACTGTATATATATATATATTTATATTTAAAATGTGAGAACGAAATTCCCTCTAAAATGAGGTTATTTTTGAAGCCTTTTTACACTAACAGCATTTTTTTCACTGGCATCATGTGAAGGGAAAGCAAAAGCTGACTGTTTATGACACATTTCATTTATAATTTTACTTGACATCGATCACACTTCTATAGCATTCTCAGAAGGTGTTGGAGTTTTAGACGGTTCACATGACATGGCTTTGGAATGTGAAAGGAATTTCATATTTTGAGATGAAAGATGGAATTCTGCAGGTAATACTTTCCTTGAAAAGATGAAAAAGTGACGTTTGGGCACTATAAATAATTGTACAACAGATTAACTTCTCGATGATGCATACTTTTTCAGCAGTTTGTGCGTAGTCAAAATAGTTTTCTTCTTTTCGTACATGCACACTGTTCGAAAGTAAATTCAGTAAAAGAAATTCTGCCTTGAAAGAAAATAAACTCCGATGGATCCCGCATTTTTTGGTAAAGCTGGAATAAGAGCACAGTTCATTTTCAATGTACTGTAGAGTATATTTTTGGTAGAATTTCATTGATTAAAGGATTCGAATTTATCGAGATTAGGAATTTCTCTTTGACCTTACTGCTAAATTAATGGAAAAACTCTAGTTAATCTTG
Organism: Notodromas monacha; assembly: GCA_905338405.1. Taxonomy (NCBI): domain Eukaryota; kingdom Metazoa; phylum Arthropoda; class Ostracoda; order Podocopida; family Cyprididae; genus Notodromas; species Notodromas monacha. The sequence continues at coordinate 38,124 of CAJPEX010001752.1, forward strand.
ATTAAAATAAATGCATTTGCCAAAATTTCTGACCAGAAAAGGTGGTATAATTTATATTGAGAAAAATACTGTGAAGATCAAATCCATGTTGAATAAAAATAAACAAGTCATTAAAAATTGAAATTGATTCATTGTAGATTAGATATTTCGTCACAATACCCTATTTTGGAGGCTATACTCGTTTTTTCGCTTCCAAAATTGAGCAAAAAAAATATTGGACACTTCAAATTTTGAATGCCTAAATTTTCGAACAACTCGCTTTCTCCTTTTGATTTGATGTGTGCACCACGACCTAAATTACACCTTCTGAAAGGTGGTAAGTTCAGGCAATATGGCAAAGTCTTGTATCATAAAAAGGTCTGTCATTCAAAGCTCGAACACCGTAAAATATGTTTAAAATCTCAATATCTATTCTATATTCGGGGAAGCATTTTATCCGCCTCCGTCTGAAAGTTTTCTCATCGATCGGCACAGTTTGCGCGTCTTCTCCATTTTTCAAAAACAAGATGGAGTATTCCTCAGAACTTTTACGCAAACCCATATTTAGCGCAAATGATAACGTACCAGCTTTTAAACAATCTTGTTCGCTTCTTCATCAAAAGAACATGTTGGTCGAACATTTTCTCGTTTTTTTCTCATATACATACACTTGGGAGTGTGAAAAAGCATTTGAAAATCCCGAGTCATATTTTCGAAAAAATATTTTCCTGGGCCAGCACAGAAGAATGAGTTACCTTTTCGTAGACTCCTCGTATAAAAATAGAACTCGCATCATAAAAAGTAAAATATGCATTAGCGATAGAGCCTCTTTAATATTTGCCGTTCATGAAAAATAAACTTTTCTTTGTATAATCTTCAATATCCGTAAATCCGTAAAATAAACATGAGCCAGTGTAACCAATCTAATATTCCACAGCATTCTACGTTGGAAAATATCCGCAATATTACAGAACCTTCGAAGGACAGCCTAAAAAACTTTTGATCAGTTCTTTCGTGGAATATTCATAGATGCCTGAATATACATACAGTAAATTGATGATTCAACTTGTTTTCCATGCTTTCCGAATCCATTGGGCGGGGAAGAACAAAAATATTGCTGAAAGGTAGAGGAATTCGCAATCCGCGGAGCAGCTGCTGGTATGTGAATGCATGTCTATATAGTGATGTATTTTAAACTGTGCAGGGTATATATATACCAAAACGTCTATGGGGTTGGCAAGCTTTCTGACATTTGAATACGAGCTGTTTGAATATTCCCGTGTGTATTTTTATCGTTTTTTTTTTACACCATGGAAAATGTTTTTTTTAATGATAACATATGAACAATGATGTCACTGGGAAATGCAGCAGTGAGAAGAAAAGTTTGTCAGCCTGATGGAAGAAAATTAATGAATATGCAGACACAGAGAGGCGCCTTTCAAAGTTGACAAAAAGGGAAGAATACGCATTATTTTTGTGATGAATAATATTTGGAAAAAAATCATTCGCAAACAGAAGGGTTCCTTCCCATATTTTCGATTCCGTTCGCAACACTCTATATTCAAGGCATTTCATTGCACCTGCCTGGCTCGGGGGAAATTCCCAAAGGGAATTAATACATTTCAACTCACCGTAATACATTTTTTTCTACCGAGTTCTATATATTCTGCAGTCATCTACTGTATATGCTCCAATCTCAGTTGAACATTCGTGGCAATATCTTGCTGGCAGCCTGCTGTTTATATGCGGCGAAAGGATCCTCCCAAAAGATCCCCAGAGATTTTCTCGAAGGCAATGAGATAGAGTTCCTCGTCTTACACTTCATCATAGAGGGAATACTCTCGTTTAGGAAAATTAATCCTGTCTCTGTGTGTGGGAAGAGGATGTTCCATAGAAGAGCAAATTCGCATTTTTTTTTATGCGAGGGGGACGAGGTTGAGCGGGGAAGTTACGCTGGATGCAGGGACGTGTTTTCCAATTTTTTTTTTAGTAATTAAGAGAAAGAAAATGATGAATGAGCTCAATGTCACCCTCTTTGATGAATGACTGAACTCGGACTGGATGCAGATGCATCACAGAAATGACACTTTTTTTTGCGGGAAACGGCGCTTTGATTTTTGCATTGCGGGCTTTCATGCTAAAAATAAGAAGTTGCGTTGGCATATTAGCATTAGATGTTATTGGTACAGTATTTACAGTTGTGCATCAGGTAGAGCACATTTGCTAATCTTTTTTGCGAAAAACAAAAGCAAAAAATCGTTTTTCGATTTTCCGAACTCGAGCCCATGCAGTGGAGTGTCAACAATCCGATGCAAATTTTCGAAAAATGTCCTTGAGTTTGAATATTTTCCTCAGAATCCAGTCAACTTAGAAATTCGTCCACAAACAAATAAAGAGACGGATTTACAGTGGCCCCCCGCCTAACAGACCTCCCATGTAAGGGATTTTTGCCAAACAGACCAGCTCTGCAAACAGTTTTTCCTCCCGCCCAACAGACAAAATCCACCAAACATTGCCTCAGCCCACCTGGAAGGGTTTTGGTGACCTTCCCAAGACTGAAAATGCGGGAGGATACAAAAATAATCCGACTCCATCCCGCTATGAGAAAGAACCCTCCACCGTCCGAGGGTTAAAATTAGTGTTGAAAATTGAAATTTTCAATTTTTTATGTAATTGAATTCATGCTGTAAAGGACTTTTTGTCTAACAGACTTGTCCCTTGCACAAATCAAGTCTTTTAGATGGGGGTTGACTGTATTTGCTGAAATACTGCACATCAAAAACTTGTTTTTTCTATAATGCTGAACTGTTGAGTAAACTTCTCCAGAGGCAATAATCTCATTCAGATTTCAGCAGAAATTATACCTGCAAGGCTTAAAAGACAAATTATATTTATATTGCTAGTTTCTGCAATAAATTTTTGCAAACACCTTTTTGTATTCGTGGCTGTGTCCTCTCTTAGAAAATAAAACAGGGGAGAAAAGGGAAATTCCATTCTATTGCAATATTTTGGCGAAAGTTATCAATTAAATTATACACTTTCGAATGCGTAAATTCGAAGTTCAATGGTGTACCAGTTGATGAACTACATCCGATAAGTCTGAGGTTTTTTTTTATACGAAAAATCCGTGCCAGCCGGTGTGTTCAAGAATAAAATTTTAATCTGAATGCTGATTTAACTTCCGAGAAGTCTTCATCAATCTTTCAACCAAATATACTGGATCATTGAACGTACTGGGTTCGCTTTGAATCCCAGTTCTTTGAATTTCCAATGTAAACAAAGTGAACCCTTTTTTTCAATAAGAGGAAGGAGAACATGTCAGAAACACAGCCGATAGACTGCGGAGTTTCTAGCTAACGTTTTACTTCAGCTGCGTATACCCTTGTGAATATTCTGTACCTGTGAATTTCTGTTGCTGATTGCTAAACAAAGGGCTTGCGCTTTTTTGGGAGAGAATCCCTGGTTGGTTCGCGCACTGGCCAATTGCTGTGTTGAAATTATTTCCTCTGTATCATAGTTGTCTTCTAAGAATTATTCATTGATTCTTGAATTCCAAGTACCAACCTAAAAACCTTGCCAACTTAATTTATCTCAGGTAATACTTGCAAGGTGTACGGCTTGCTCCAATTTTATTTCTCGCTTCAAAGTAAAACCGTACATCCGTGCCAGCCGGTGTGTTCCAGAATAAAATTTTAATCTGAATGCTGATTTAACTTCTGAGAAGTCTTCATCAATCTTTCAACCAAATATACTGGATCATTGAACGTACTGGGTTTCGAAACTTAGGGTCAAGAAACTTAAAGGTTACATTTGTTTCACTTGGGAAAAAAAGTTATTCTCCTTCCTCTTGTACAGTCTTTGTGTCGGCTATCTGACGCCTCAAAGATCGATTGCAAAATGAAGGAACGAATGCAAATGCTGGAATGGTTTTTCCATCCACGTGTACGCAGAGCTGGTAACTCAATATACTGTATTTTGAAACTCATGTGGTATGAAAATGAGGAGAGATAACAAAAACCGTGCCAGTAAATTGGAGTCCAATTTCACTACAAATAAATCCGTCACATACTTGCCGTCGGCTTTTTAGGCGCGGTCTTTCTTATTAGCAGTGCGCCCTAATTTTTTTTTTTTTCTTCACGGTTTCCGTTCGGTCACGGTTATATGGAAGACCAATAAAAATTATAACGGGGTTCGTACATGGATTATTGTTTCAATTTTGAAATTTCAAATGTTTACTGTAGTATTTCATTGGATTTGAATTACTCGTTGTGTCTTGGAAATTTTGTTATACTCGTATGCGGGAAATTTTTTATGTGAGCCACTTTGTCCACATCTTTGCCCACATTTAATGAGGTTTTTTTTCACCCAACAAGTTGTTTGTTTCATTGAGGACACCCGCAGCGATACATTTTTCCAAGGCCAGGGTGATTCTTATTACAACTTCCTATTATATTGGAAAGTTGCTGAGGATTTTGAACTTTCCAACTCAAACATTTTGGGGAGCAAGCAATCAAAAAAGCAATAATTATATATACACCGGGTACCTTGCAATTTGAACCTAATCTGTTGCTGGACTAGTGTCAAATTGCAAATCAGTCAAATTGTGAGACAATGTCAAATGGCATGTTTTCTACTTGGCATTTGATGCTGTTTCATGTCTCTCTACTGGTCAAATTGTGCAGCAGATGTCAAATTGAGAGTCAACCTCCCAGAAAATTTGACCGTCAAATTGTGGGATGGTTGAATTGCAAGAGGTCAAATTCCAAGGTACCACCTGTATATAAATGAATGAATAAACAGAACACTTTATTTGACGCTTTTCAGCATTCACAGGGCACAACCAAGACTCCCGCATCCAAACCCCCTCCCCACCCAACCCAACTCCCCCCCCACACATTTTTCACGCTGCGATTCTAGGATATTAAAAAGATCTTTCAANACTTCAAAGCATGAAACAAAGCACAAACCAATGACAAAAACAAAAGAGAACACACTCCACAAAATAAAATTGACATGCTACACTTATGCCACATACACCCACCCATCCCCCAATATTGAAGACAAATTAGCAGTAAAAGTTTATTTAAAGCACAAGGTTTTCAGCCTGTTTTAGTTGAATGAAAAATTTAGAGAGAATCTTTGATGAGAAATCATATGTTATTAACCTGTATATGTTATTAAAATTTTTGTAATACACAATGCCTTTGTTTAACATCCATTTCACTCTTTATCTATTGGGCATGCTGGTAAATCAATCTTTCCAAATGAGAAATATGTTATGAGGAGCATTAAAAAAACAAAGATTTCAGTTTATTACCCTCTGCTTGAATCTCCTGTTAGTGTTCTTGTGTGTTTGCAGGTATCTGCATACCGGGAAACTCGATATTTATCAAAAACCCCTCGGGGGTTTGATATAAGCAAGGGGACACGTTCCTCCAAAGCCGGAAAAGACTTTCCTATTCTAGACACTTTTCAGGAGAGTATATATGTTGCATGTACAGATTACAAAGAGCCAAGGGATCCGCCCTTCTTCTCCATATAAACATCCGGTATATACGTGGCCCCGGATCTGGACCTTCTATCCCTGGGTTTTCTTCCGGAGAACCCGCACAATTCGTTCGCAGTCTTCCCGCGGGCACCGTGATGGTGGCGTCGTTACCTTTTAAGCAGCACAAAGATTCGTTCCCTGATATATTTCGAAGCATGAACAGAAGTGTGTTGGCATTTTCATCCGATATTTTGGATTGCTACTTCTGCTGAGCACTGCATTAAATCAAAATAAATTACGAGCATGCAATGCTCGTAATTTATTTCGATTTAATGGTTTTGACGAAGAGGATTACATTTCTCGCTCACGAACCTGTATCATTGTTCAAATGTACGAGGATGTCTGAAGAGATAAAAAAAACGTAAAATAAGAGCAAGGAAAGCGTACATGGTGTTTTGCATAATATTTTTTTTTGTCTTGCTTGAAAATAAAAAGGATAATGTGTGCTTGGAATTTGAATGAAGTGTTTTATGTTATTGGAAGAAGTTTGATGAGACAGGACTGTGCTCCGATGCTCCGTAGGCTTTATACAGTAGTAGCAACAAAAAGAATTTCGGTAGAAATACGATATTTATATTGGTGGTGTTTTTTTCGAATGTATCGTGTTGGAAAGAAGTGAAAAATGCTGTGAAAGTAGCTGTTGAAAGATCTTTTTAATATCCTAGAATCGCAGCGTGAAAAATGTGTGAAAATATTTGTGAGATTAAAATTCAGGCTGGTATTTGCAAATGAGTATCAATTTCCCGTTTCCAAAATTTACTGTGAGAGCTTTTTAAATATTTTGCATTCTTTTTAAGCATGGGAAATGTATTTCATGATTTGTGTGCTACGCTGTTTAATCGTGCAAAAGTTTACAAGGTCAATTTTGTTGACGAATGTACAAAATTTCCATTCTCTGGAACTCAATAGTATATGGACTATACGGAGATTCATGATGACAAAATTCAATGAAATGTACAATGCCTCAAATATCTGAGAAAGTTAATGTTTTCGCGCATAATAGAAATTTAAACTGAAAACAAACCTCTGAGTTTTTCAGATTTATTTATTTTGCTTCGGCTTTGTTAAAAAAACTGCCTTCTCCTTAATTTTCGAATGCAATTTGCTTCATCTCCTTCCCTTCTGAAACTCAATTTCACTATATTCACCGAAATTCCGCTGATACTCAAAACGAAAAAAATGTGGAGGACTCATTTACAGCAGCACTGAAAATAAGTTTCAGCCCTTTTTTCTGACGCGAAGCAACATTTTCTAATATTTTTAGAATTTACCGCTACAAAACAGATTCTCAACGGGCAAAATCTTTTGTCATCATTAAAAAACCTTTTAATAAATTCCATCAGTAATACACAAATAGTATATACATTGGACATGAATAAACGTTGCAAGGGAATTTTTTGCATACATAATTTTGAAGAAGTCTGTATATATGCTGTGCTGTATATGAGTGACAAAGTTGTTTTTGGCACACTCGGATCGTGTACCCATTACAACTTGCTTTTAATTTGGCGTAATCTTGAGCACAATCCAAGTTCATATGCTAATCCACGATTTTTCTTAATTTTTTTCCAAATTGTAATGCTATTTTCGCAGGATCTAGAATTGAATCCATTTCGTCCTATACGCGCTCAACGAAATATTTTCAAGCCCATCCGAAGAATGAATCGACTCGTGCTAAATTTGATCCATACGTCGGTTCGACCTATATGATCTGCCAGGAAAATATTAAGTTCAATTAAGATCATACCACTGAAGATACTTGAAAAAAAACAAGAAGAAGAAGAACCTCCATCATGTCTTCAGAGACCAACAAGACGTCGTTCCATCAAGCCCTCGACGCATTCCGCAACAAATCGACGTTGGCGAGTCGATGCACCTCGGAAAATGTGGCATTTTGGGAAATGGACTTCAAGCACGTAGCCTACCCGGGACAACGTCCGCCAAATTCCTTCCACGTGCTGACCAACTCCGACTTGTGCAAAATTTCCGGCTTTTTGATTGTCTCTCTCATTGCCGTGGTTGGTAATGCCTGCGTCATTGGACTCGTGTGTCGAACGAGGTCATTAAGGAACGCGCTCAATTTTTACCTGGTCAACTTGGCTGCTGCTGACCTGGCCATAGCGACACTTTGTGCTTGGACTTACCTGGTGGCTCATGTGTCTGGGGGACCCTGGGTCCTGGGCAGTGTTGTGTGTCGAATCAATGGATTCGTACAAAGTGAGATTTTCGATTTTTTTTCAAGTAGAGTTCGATATTTAATGATATTTAGAATCGTGCTTCTATATGACTGTCATTTGGGTCGCGTGCAACTAATGACATCTGTCAGGTGATATTAGAAAGATTTCAATGTCATATATCGAACAATCTCGTCGTCGAAGAAAATTGTAAATTGTTCCGAGATACTGATTACACGCATTTATTTGATTGAAATAAAATAAAACTTTCACGTTAAATGAAGAAGCAGCGAACAGAACAACTTCTTTGAGTTTGAAAAGCACCTCAGGTAAGCATAAAAATGAGTGTAAAACCTGTGTGTGTGTTACATGTGATAAATAAAATCTCTGCTTCAATGTGACCATCAAAGTCAAGATTTAATATTTGTTGTTCATAGAAAACTGTGCGAAAAACCGCCACAAAAGTGGCATAGGATCTAGAAGAAAAGTAAAATATGACATGGATTCCAAAATACAACTCAACATTTCTCGGGCTTAAAATTTAAAAAAAATTTCGGGAATATATTTTTAAAAATTCTGTGCAATTTATTCAATTAAGAATTCGAGGTACGACTAATATATTCATAATATCTGTTACGCAATCTCTTTTTCCGAAAAATGCACCGCATCAAAGCAGTTCGAGAAACTTCTTATTATCTCTGCAAGTGTTGGAACTTCAGATGCACATTGAAATTACGCTCAAGTATGTGCATTTTGGCATACAAATCACCAAATCAGGCCCTGCTGAAAAACTCTCGAATTGCAGGCAGAACATCAAGAGAGCACAAAAAAAAGCTTTCGACCGTGACAGGACTCGAACCTGCAATCTTCTGATCCGAAGTCAGACGCCTTATCCATTAGGCCACACGGTCTTCATATCCAGTTGCTGTTCAAATTTGTCACTCAGCAAAAACTATCCCTTTTATCATTGTTAAAATTAAGATTTTCGAACAGGCCAGATCCAAGAAATCAGATTAGCTTGGAGTCAGATTAATTTAGACTTCTGAATCGAAGAAACTCCTCAAGGCGCAGTCAAATCTTTCTTTCTTCATTGGATCATTTCTGAGTGATCAAAATAAGGTATTCGGAAAATAATTTGATAAAAAACACTTTGTTGCCGCTATTTCTTTTTTTCCTCAGGCTAGGGAAGAAATCAGACTGATGACTACTCCATGTCTGATGATTATAATGGCTACAGGAAACATAACTCGCATTAATTCACACGGAGGACACAAGAAATGCAACACATATAGTAAAATACTTCGAATAACGACCAAACCAGCATTGCAGACGGATTCCTGCTGCAAAGTGAGAGCAATTACTCCTGATTGAGGATCAGTTTTATTTAATTTATTTTCGCCTATACGTATATATATACAGTATTTATTCACATTATGCTCAGCAGCAACCCTCGGAGAATATTCCGGGCATCGATCGCGAGTCTCGTCTTCTATATAGAAAAATAATGACACGGTAACCCAACAAATGGGAGAAATTCAGCTCGGAAAGATAAAAATAGAAAAAGCTCCTGCATATTCACGCAATTTGTCTTTCTTCCATGTGAGTTTAATTCACCTAAATATAGACTACGAGCGAAACACATCCTTTGGATTACGTCCAGCAGCAGGCATTATTTAGAGAGAATAGGAGAAAAAGGCGGTGTTTCATTCAAGATTCAAAGGAAGCGATAACGCTTAACAAGGTCACGAGCTGTACGTGTCAATTGAAGCTGACGAGTGCTATATACGGGTATGTTATCTAACGAACTACTTTCAGAGCCAATAGTATGTGTAGGGAAGTTTGCTAATTCTGCACTAGGATTGAAGGAACTTCGAAATTTGAAAGTAACAGAAAAGCGGCGGTATCCCCAGAATGCATGACCGAAATTGTAAGTGACTGAATTCTATAGTCAGATGAAATTGAACTTCCCAACCGAGTATACTGTATATTTAGTACTGGAACATTCTCATATCGACTAAAAATATCGGCCCAATAACGCATTAACTTAGGGAATAAAATTTTTTTCGGGGAATTCGTAGAAAAGTCTTTGATCTCGCATCACCGGTTTCTGTGTGGACATACGGATGTTGACATTAAAAAATAAATAAAAACAAAGCTTTTACATTCCTATAGTGACGTCTTTGACGGTATTTATTCGCACACAATATAATAAAGTGGATGATTTAAATAATGTTTAATCACTGTGCATTGATATCTTATGAGATTAAACCTTCCTAAATAAGCGACAAGTCGTCAGGTGAATGCCTAGTGAAAAAAAACGGTCTTATAATAAAGTATGCAAAAATTACGAAGTGTTTTAGGAAAATTAAGTTAACGTTTCGGAAACTATATGGACTCAGACGCGTAGTTTTAATAATGCACTTGGAATTTCACCCAGAAAAAAGAACGTCAATTTGGAATGTTTAAAACGATTCCGATGTTGCCAGAAAGAAGCCTGCAATTCGAAGAATTTCATCCCTCTTTCTGAAAATAATTCTGAATTATTACGATAATTTTTTTATCATTTCTAATTATTTAGACAAACTTTTAGAGCCTCTGCTGGAAGTCTGTTTATGCGATGATATTTTACGGGTATTTTGATTCGGAGCGGAAACTGAAATTGAAGAAAGTTGGTCTCATCATATCCCAAGATTATTTTCATTTGTGAGTCACTGAAAATAAAGACATAGTACATGTCTTATGTGACGTCTCATTTCCAAGGACATGGGCATAAAGCGTAGTTGTATATACTACATACATTTCTCTTTCGTCTATAGTTGGGTTGTATTTATTCTATAGGAGCGAACTAATTTGTTTAGAAAGAGCCTGAACCACACTGCGTCATGCCTTCAGTACTTCCCAGACATACACTCACTTTTTCCCCCCAAGTTTTGATGACATATATACTACACATGGCATCTCATGACTCACTTCCGCTGCTGTTTTTGTCTCTCTTCCTCTGTTTTCAACAGTGACAGCCCTGACCGGAAGTACACTGACACTAACAGCTATCGCACTGGACCGATATGTGGCAGTCATGTATCCCCTGAGACGGGCTCATCGTCATTACGGGAAAGTCATCTGCCTTCTTTGGACCATCGCCGGATTGGTTTCCATCCCGTTCCTCATCTACAGGAAACATGTAACAGTTCAGGTAATAAGGGATATTTTGAGATGCCGTTTAATTTGGTTGAGACCTAATTTCTGCAAATACATTCTATTTTGATGTACTGTGATTTACAGGCGGGGGGAGGGAAAAGGTGGCCCTATCTATTTTTGACTCAAATCGCTATCTGTATCAAATTGAGCTGTTGCAATAGAAAAACCCCAGATGAAAGCTTTTGCTTAAATCCATTTTAAAACCTGCACAATGAAATGAGTGATTTTTCCATTGGGTGGCAAGTTGGGATATTTTTGGGAGTATAGTGGCACATTTCAGTTTGACCCAAGTTCACTGAAATGCTCCCAGGTTGAGAAGGCAAATAAGTTGGGAAAAATCTAGGAGGCAAATTTTATATTGCTTTCAGGAGTCTTCCATATGCTAATCATATGCCAGGAATGCAGGAGAAAACACCACGCAGTGCAAGGGTTACTATTTTCATTCAACATTTTTTGCACACCTATAAAAAGAATATTGAACTTTTCCCCAACTTTAGGCCTTGGTGCAAAAGTAGACTTTTTAAATATCTTATGCTTAGTGGCAGAATATTTTGCCAAAATATCCCAACTTTTCAACACGAGGGTTGAAAGTATTTAATGTTATGGTCACAGAATGGCACAAAAACCATTTCAATGACAACTTTCCACAAAAAAATGTTCAGAACTGTTTTGAGGGGATGAGGAAAGATGAGGACCAGATTTAACCAGCAAAATTCATGCTGCCTTCAATAAGAGGGTGCTCAAAATCAAGAAATTTAGGAGGTGGGGTGAGAAATGCACACAAAAAAGGAATTCAGCAGTGGGATTTTGTTCAAGCTGAAATACATTAAATTACTCGCAATATATTGAGCTACTTATTTGAGGCATAAATTGGTTCAACTGTTTTGGCCCACCCTTCATATACAGAACTTCTCTTTTTGTTCTGAGAATTGCATTTTGTTTTCTTCTTGTTCGAGGTTTTGCAACCATGAATGCTCGCAAATGTTTTTGTGGGGAATTTCAAAAGTTTTTTTTTAATGCGTTCCACAAACAGTATCTTCTTCGAACGTTTTCTATATGCAAATACCATTTCACTCCAATCAGCATAAAATATTCTCCTCACGATTTCCCGAAGCCTCACTGTTGAACAATCGCAACAAAATATTTCCCCCAGAATTTTGTTTCAATATAGGAGGGGTTTTATGGTTTTTTTCCATCGTTATATATGTCGCAAATTTTTGGAGGCACTTCTGCATACCGGGAAACTCGATATTTATCAAAAACCCCTCGGGGGTTTGATATAAGCAAGGGGACACGTTCCT
>CAJPEX010001753.1:0-50299 GCA_905338405.1 Notodromas monacha
AACACAGACAACAGGATAGGAAAGGACTGCTGACTGCAGTTAGACTAAGACTGAGTAAAGACTGAGTGAAGCCAGATCAAAGGCTGATAGAATACTGACTGACTGTGCATAATACACAGCCCTTTTAGACAGACCAGAATAACCCTGGGATTGAGCCAAGGGCAACCTAGTTGACCCTGGCTAAATCCCGTTTTCAGGCAGGTTTACCACTCTGCCAAAGTTGCCCCTTCCTGGCCAAAAAGTTGCTTCGGAGCACATTGTAGCGCACCCGGCCACGTGCGTTTTCCTTTGGGGCGCAGAGCGTCCCACCACGTAAACTGTGGCGTGGGCAGAACTCTATCCTGCTGGCGCCACACAGCACCTTGGCCTGGCGCTGGTTTTCGACCCGACATCTATGGGAAACAAGACTTGACTTAGGGACACTCTTGATGCACCAATTATGTCTGCATCTGGGGGTCTCACTTCATTCCAGCCAAACTGAAGAAGTTTTAAAAAACATGACCAATACACAGAAGAAAAGAGCAACTTATAATAATTTCAATTTAAATATTACTTTTAATATACTGTACTGGTACTGTATATGTTAACTGGGAGCAGAAAAGGCATTGAAATAGAATTTAAATCAAAATTTGCCTACAAATCCCTTGAAATTCTCCCATAAAATGAAATCTTGATTCACAATTGAAATGTTGTGAAATGTTTGCATTAATTTTTTCCTTTTTTTTTGCCTAGAGGTTTGTTCCTCAAGTCAAGTTCATCGCTTAAAGCCAAAGGTAAGCTGCTTCCTATTTTGTTTTCCTAAAAGTTCGCTGCTTACCGCGTTTGTTCCTTGAGAAACCACTGTCACGCTTTTGGGAGCAAAGACTGGCTCACCCGGCCTGACGGAATACAAAGACAAATATAAGAGGTTTCCCTTTTCTTTATTTCATCATGTATTGTCACTATCCTTGTTTGGGAAAACAGAAAAAAAAACGAAGCAAATATTAAAAGTAAGCGTCATCTCTCGCATACCCGCGAGAGATTGAAGAGAGAACGTTCAGATTAGGAAGGGCTGACGGGAATATGCCATTTGGCAGGTCGTCACACCAGCCTCATTACCAAATTTTACTTGTACCGCACGACATACCATCATCTTGGAAGTGTAGGGACGAACTTCAGATCACCACAGCTGGGTTGGCAGTTATGTTTCAGCCTCTGTTCTTCGCTCACTCATCATTAGCATCACGAAAGAACCTTCGGCAACACGAGAGTAAATAGCACTGAAATGAGAGGTGTGATCATCCAACAATCTTTCTGGCGGTCGTCCTGGGGAATCACATAAAAATGTTGCCCATGCAGAGTTGAAACTTATCAGAAGGGATTACAGTAATTCGAAAAACCACCGTATGTTCGCATACTTAACTTGATGAAATTCCATCCAAATAATCAAGATGAAATAAATTATGAGGTCACTCAGTGCTTGATAAACACTCAAGAAAAACGTTCCCTAATTTGTGTTAGGCCTGCGGACCCTTAAATTTGCAACAACAAAAATTCCCAGACTGGCAAAGTCTCCCAAGATTTTCTGCAGACTGGCAAAATTTCATAAAACTTGTGCAGACTCAAGAAAGTTTTGCTTGGAAGACTTCATGGCAGGTATTTAAAAGTTCCTGCTTTTTTGCTAAAAATTAGAACTAAATGAAGCAGCTGTAGTGAAATTTTTTTAAATTTAAAAAAGTGGGCTTGACAACAGGTTTTGAAGAATTAAAAAATAAAATAAATTATATCAGCAGGCAAAAGTGTGTTGGACAAGGTTAGGAGAAAAGCCAACTTTTATTTGTTCATCAGATAATTTCAACTGCCATTGTCTTTCAAAAATTTCAGATAAAGATGAGACTTTATTGCTATATTTTGATACATTTAATATGCAACAGAAACTTTATCATGGGCTGGCAAAAAATTTACTGGCACAGGTTGGCTGGCAATGGAAGGTTAGGGCACACTGCTATCAAATACTGTACCAACTTTGATGAATGTACCACAATATACCAAAAAGATTATAGTACAGTAAAATCTGGTTACAACAAACTCCAATAAAGGGACCTAAGAACAAATTTTTCATACAAAAAATTTGCAATGTCATTCCTGGTTCATAAACTGAGCATGTAGGACTTGACTTTCATGGGGAATAAGTCAAAAAATTCTAGAAAAAACTTCCACAACAATTACATGAAGAAGTATCAACATTTATGGCCCCTTCAAATGAAATAATAAAAATAACATCAAACTGTGAAATCAAATTCTCTTTTTTCAAACCTTTTCTTTCTTTCATTTCATTAAAAAAATACAAGTTATTATAGCTTCATACTTCCTGCAATGCTAAATTCTCTGTACAAAAAGATCAACATTCATATTTTTGAAGGTTTTTCAATTTTACTCAATTTTGGTTCTCCTATAGTATGCGAAAAAATTTCCGCAGCCCCTGCACACATCACGGTGCTGAGATTACATGTAATTTATAGAGGAAAATTGGTTCGTTGTTACAAAATTTGTTTAAAATTGTCCCTATGGAGAAACTGTGGATATGCTGGGACCAAGAAAAAATCCATCACAACATGGTGTGTTACAACAGAAGTTGTTGCCATGGAATTTTACTGAACAAGCTATTTCAGTTATCCAGACATTGAAATAAAAGCACAAGACAACAGGAAGGCTTCACCAGCAGATACATCAATTCAAAATGGTTTCCACTCATCAAAAGCTGTTTTATGTTCTCAACAGTCTGGACAATGGGGAAAAATACTGTAATTCAAAGCTATCTTATTTTCTGGGGAACATGTAAGTGCAGCAGTCAAACTGTGTCAAGTTAAACCTCCTCAAATTCCACATCCCAGGCAATCCCCTCATGCTGAATGAATATAAACCTCCCAAACTTGAAATCCTTTCAGATAACATCCTCCTTTTGTACACAATTTTGAAGCTGTTTCGCTGTTAAATTGGGATTTGAAACTTCAGGACACCTGTTCCATGAAAAAAAAAACAATTGGACTTACCTTCTCCATGATCACTCCTAGGGAATTTACGAACCTTCCTGCAGGAAAAGGACATTTATGAATAATGAACAGTTTGATAATTTTCCAGAAAATAATTCGTTGATTGGCACTTCCAAATTTGCCAACAGAAAACTGTACTTTATACAGTTCCATGTCAAACTTTTTTGGAGCCCCTCTCAAATTCAACTCAAGAGCTGATAAACTTCACAATTCAACGCGTAGTCGCAATTCAATGAAAAATCTGACTCAAAAACAGAACAAGACTCATGCAAACAAGAAAAGAGCCACAAAAAAACCAACTTTCCACATGTGGAGAAAAAATTTGTCAACAGGTTTTCGTGATCCACAAAACACAAATATATTCTTTTCACTCGCTGGAGTAAAATGCCCACAACTCAAGTTACAAAAACGTAGGACAGAGGCCACAACCCACAAAAGCGACACATAATCCTCACATCGGCTTATCTGGCTCCGTCGCACAGTGCAGTGCACACACCATCCAGGAATGAATCTTCGTATTCCGAAAATCACATATCGACTGTGTGCCGATTAGTAACAAAAAAAAAAGCTATTGCATCTGCAGCTGACCCAAATTTCCGACAGATTCAAAAGGACCTTCGCCTGAACAACCGGATGCTTTCCAAGTTTTACTCGTTCACCACGATATCTGAACATCTCCAATCCCTCTCTGAGCGCTCAGGAAATCGCCGAAATTTAGTGAAATCCAACGGATTTTCATTAAAATACATCATTGTAGCATTTCAGCTTCAGTCTGTCACTAATGCATTCTTAAAAAAAGAAGTACCAAATCTGCAACAAAAAAAGGTCAGATTCATCTAACAGAAAACTGTGCAGGTTCAGTGTGTCACGCAATTCCCTTGTGCACTGAATAAGTCCTCTACTGCAAAATCTGCCTTCAGCCTTTTTTCTGTGGCTTAAAAATTTGTCATCTTTCGCCATAGAAAGGCTTCATATCCTGACCGAAGTAGCAGCAGTAAAGAAATAATATATTCAGAAATTCCAGGGACAGAGAGACTTCTTTTGGGTGGCATAACAGTTTCTCAAATGAAACACTCATTCAACACGCTCAGGGAATTGTGCGAAAAGAGGAATGTTTCCTAGTTTAAATTATTTTAGGGTTGAACGTTACTTCAGCACAGCGCTGCTCACATACGGCCGGCCCGGAGAGACACTTCATCTGTCACGCGCCCTATAATTTTCAAGAAAGTTGGCAGGCAAAATTTGCATTCAAATATTAATTTTAGAATGCAGTATGCTGCTCGCCCTTCAAAACTTCCATGAGGCTATGCTTGGAATTCAATGCACAGCAGAATAATGCATTTGAAACTTTTCATTTTCAAGGGGGAAAATTTGGAAACTCAAACATTATTGGCTACGGGGCCTGCAGGGACCTCTGCAATATGGCCCTTTGCCACAAAAAATGTATTGATGTGGCCCTTGGCCACATATGAGTTTGGCTGCACTGCTTCAGCCCAACACATAAAAGCAGACACAGCATTACAAGAAATTCAGACTTGAATCTGCATTCGAGGGAAATACACGGAAACGATATTTTTCACAAGAATAGGTCGATAAATTCTAAAATAAAATTTCCCGGGACTCGGGCCATGAATACAGTACTGGAGTAATTTGAGTTATATGTTGGTTCTTGTAGCGGATTAAGTAGTCATTCGTAAACATATGAACAGTTTTTCACACCTGACACACTGAAGCGGCACCGATAAGAAATCGTGTGTCCAGAAATTAGATTTTAAAAATCATTGGGAAGGAGAATACAGTATTTCGATGAGCTGCATATTGCAATAGCGCAAAAATAAAAATAAAAATGACTAAGTGCGAAACATCGCGTCCAACAACAAAAATTGGTGTCTTCAGGTCCAGTTGAAAACTGGGAGGTTAGCGAGGTTGTAGCCTTGTTTGCCGCGAAGTGCGCAGAAGATGTAGACCATGTGGTAAACACCCGGGATGAGGCAAATCGCACCTGCGATGTAGAATACAAAGCTTCTCAGGTGCTCCAATGACAGCGATTCCACGAAGATTCCCGTCACCACCAGTCCTGAAAATTCGAAGCATCACAACACGTTAGAACGGGGTACCAATCAAAGATAACACTCATCAAATAGTTGCTCTACACTCGCGGAAACGTTTTTTTCTTGATTATCGTCAAGTGATGCTGATCTAACGCGTCAAATTGAAGAAAAATTTGCAGCACGCAGTCCGGTGCCACGTTGACCCATCTTCTTCTTCTTGCTCGGGAGGCAAAGCGAACAAATTTCTGATTACACTACAATCGACTTCTTCTTCCGTGTCCCGGTCAGAGAAAGTGGAGCTCTATTTCAAGATACTTGCTGCCACAATGTTCATACTTTACCACGCGCACCAGGGTTCTTCAGTCAGAATTTTCCATAAAATTGCATTCCAGAGTACGGCGCATACCCATTTTTAGTGACTCTCAAACTGCAATACGTATTCAGAAAAAAACACCCAAATTTGAATTCAGATATGAATTAATCCAGAATTCAACCAATTTTCTGTTAATTCCATTGCAATAAGTTTTTCTGTTGAAATTAGTCCAAAATATTCCATTCGAATCAAATAAAATACACGACTATACCTTTGAAACTTTTACAAGAAATGTACAGCTATGGCGCGCACCCCTTCTTTCCTTTCAATTTTGAGAAAAAGGTGCGCATGGTACTTCAATAAGTACGGAATGAGTGCTCAGCTATCTCAAAGATCTTCCGAATCAAGCCAGGGAATTGAGCGAATCAATTAGAAAAACTAAAAATGATTTGAAGCCACCGGAAATTATACAAAATGCAAACACAGCAGTGAATGACACTGATCACGCGCACGGCTAAGAGGTAAATGACGCGAAAGACCAGCACCAGATAACTGAAGCGTACCTCACGGTAGCACAAGTATCGTTCATTCACTCAAAAACCACTTTTTTCCTTCTCCTTCACTCAACGTTCAGACCGTTGTCCATTTGAAGCACGAAACCATTCAATTCTCAGTTTCAAAGAATCAAAATAAGATCCTGGAATTGGTGCCGCACTCCCGACACAACACCAAATTTATGCGAACTAAAACCCCAAAGGCTGTACATATGTAATGGTGACCGTTTCAAGGTTTCAACACCAAGGCTGCGTCAAGTTCCGAACACATCACGAAAGACCGGAATGAATCGCACAGCGAACTCACAAAAGAACAGTTCCGCACGAATATCAGAACTCCGTGAAACGCCTGATCCCTGATTACTTCACTAGTCTAATCCCGAAATAAAGTTATGTGTATACATACACATTCGACATTACTCTCACTTGTAGCGAATATCTCCCTTCGATTCATGGGTAAACATACGTTTGTCCTGTTACATCATGTCACACGCCAGTGCAATTTTCTAATAACCTTAAGATTCATTTAATTCTGTCGGGAGTCCAGGGAACAGAGGGCATTAAGAGAGAAACTTCCGTGGGCGGTATCCACATTCATGCAAACGCATGCATACATAATGGTAACTTCTAATAATGGTTCTGAATAACTTTCGTCTGGATTGAGATCTGAATCTCAGAACAGATCTCAGGAAGAGAGTTCGAGATCAAATGAATATCTGCGATGGAAAAGGACTGACGATCAGAAAACAAATTTTCGAAGAATAGATTTGAAATTTGCCCGATTTTTGTTAGCAATCCACCGCACACGTTCCTCACGAGAATTCAGACAACTGAAATACAGCCGATTTCGTTGAAGTCGAATTTCAAGGAACAAATATGAAAAATTCCGACTTGGGGAGGTTCCCAGACAGGGAAACAAGCATCTGTGTCGGGGGGAAATGAAGATTTATAGGACATTTTTATTGATGATATTCTGCGCCTTGAATTACCTCTTAAATGAGTCAACAGCATAATGAAGTTGAAAGCACGGGAATATTTGACCACTTCGTCTTTCAATTCCTTTCATAATGCATCAAGTTACGCTTCTATCGCTTTTATCTTCCCTGTGTCCATAAAATAATAGCCAGAAGGCCACCAGAAAAACTGACTTGCAAAGGTTTGAAGGGGAACGGCTTCTATTCAAGAGAGGCTTTTAATGCACTATTTCTAAGCGGATTCAGACAGACTCGAAAAAATTCGACTCAAGTAGGTATTTGACTTGGGGAGCTTCCACTGTTGAATCTGAAATACTGGACATAAATGTGACTCAAAAATGTAATCGGTAAATCGAGAATTACTGCAATAAATAAAAAACACGATTAACCAAAACTCGAAGTGACGAAGGTACTTGTTATCACATGGAACCGAGATCACAAAAAAAAGAACGACACTTGATAATCAGCAGTGGGGGATCATCAATAGTCGTTATCATGCGAGGTATTATGCAAGGTATCTTTTGCTTCAAAGGAAATGCCCTTTTCTTTTTGGAACCCCAATCGAATCGATTTCACCCACCGACTCCCAAAAAGCAAAGCGTGACTGCGACGATGACGAGATTGCAGTTCTCTGCCAGAAGCTGACGTTGTCGACTCGGGCTCCGTTCAGAAATCAAGTAAGCGCTGTCTTTGGCGTACAACGGCGGCTGGAAAAAAGCAGAGGAAGCTACCATCATCAATCGAGTCTTCAAGAATCACGCCTCAACACACTCACGTGATCCTCCACAGAGCTCCCGGTTCGGACGTGGCCTCGATGTTGACGAATCGCTTCGATTTTAACGACAATCGATTCATCGCTGATCTCTTCCGGCGGCTTTTCCGGATCTGCTGTCGTTCCCTCGCGGGACACCGAACCGTAAGCGAAACTTTCCTCGGTCATCTTCACATAGTCAACCTATGAATGGCGATCACCACGATGATTCTCATTATCAAACATGCACCACTAAGCCATCCTGGCACCATCACAACGACGCTTCCAACACACACAGTCCCAATACAACACATATTACCCAAGGAAAGTAATCTTCTTTACACTCCTTCCGAAACTGCGCGCATCACCGCTCTCTTCGCAAGGAGGCATCCTTCGAACTCCTCACTGATAATCATCCGATCACCGAATCAGCTGCGTATGACCCAGAATGAAACAAGCTTTCCACGCTTGGAATCAACCATACATCAGGCCCCATTAACATAGCACTTAGGGAATGGACGCGATGGATACTAACAAGCTCTCAAGAAAAATTGGGTTATATACCCTGGGACGATAGCCTAAACAGACTAGACATTAAGAGGGCGGAAAGGTAACGCTCTTCAGAAGCACTGCGTCTCCGATATCATGATAAACTCGCCCATCGAATTCTTCAAGTTGGGCGAAAAGGTTTTCACTGTTACAGGTCAGACTTGGGTATGACGTGAGGTTTCCACGTTTGCACGGCAAAACGAGAGCATTTTCGGAGGGGATTTAAAATTCTCACAGTTCGAATGGAGGAACGATTCCGACACGTTCGGTCCAATACACATAACACAATTCGTGACTTCCGGATTCCAATGGATTTCTGGCACACCAACGGATCAACTTGCAGTGAAAACCCTCTCAGAACGAAGGTAATTCACATCACGAGTTTCCACGGACCAACTTGACCGCATCCACGTTATTTGCCTGTCAGATTTCCGCTTGGAATAAATACCCAAAGATCCACAAGGCGATAGGACGCAACGACCCTATCCTGGGGCCACAGCGGAGGCCGTCGCATGTCACTCGCAAACATTGCATGAGCGTGGATTTACTGAACTGCACAAAGTTGCGATTGCGAACATCCTCCCCTGTGAGTGTGCATGAGATGACTCCAGTTCCAGCAAGAATAAGAGCATCATCCACCCTTCATGATATGCACTGTACAACTGCTTGTTCTATACAGCATGTACTGAACTTAATTAATCACTCATTATTCATTTTTCAATTTGAACCAACTCTTCATCAGGATAACTCTGATTCTATTACCAGCTCCAATCGTTTTTCTTTTATGGAATGCCAGCATAAAGTGAGCAGTGTACTGTTTTAATGCTGTGAACTTTTAATAACGTTTCACAAGTCAGATTTTCTCATTGTCCTGCTAATTTGTAAATTCATCCAACCCATGAACTATTCAGGGCAAACCTTTTTTCAGATTATGAAGCAAAAATAAGCTCATTAGAAGCAACATTTTTGAAATGGTTCCTGTATGAAGAAAGTCTATACTGTATATAGCTGAAGCTGATGGGACCATCATGAAAAATATTTGTTAAATTGGGAAATTCCTGCATTAAAATATTAGTTGTATGTTATTTGTGTAGTCCTTAGTTTTCCCGTTTTATATGAAAATCTTTCCTTTTCAAATTGTTATGTTAAAAAAAGTCAATATAAAAAAATGTGGAAGAAAATCTGCGTGATGACTGATGAGAGAAGATGAGAATAATTAATTTCGCGAGATGAGGAATGAGAGTTAGAACATGTGCGGATAAATCGCAAAACCGTCAGATTAGAAAAGAGTTGGAATTCATCTTAATTTTTGATTGATTGCATAAAACAGTTTTGATGGAGGGTGTTGAAAAAAGAAACCTTTCGTAAAAGTGTATGTTCCCCGCAGAACGGCCTTGTCTGCGTGTAGACCGGATTACGGCTTTTAGTACATCAGGGCTCCAGGGTATATATACTTAATCAGGGAAGGCCAATTTTTGACGGGTTGGTTCTTCTATATACTGTAGTTGAACGCTGAGTTTCATTCCTAATATTGGAATGGGTTCTGAATGAAAAAAAGAGCATTTGTTGCGGTCTGCGGAATAGTAAATCCTAAAAAAGTCAAATGCCCTTTGTGAACTCACTGTTTTGCCTCATCATCATCAGCTGAAGTAAGATAGATATCTCAGAGGAATGCTAGAGATTTTTATCACCCAAGAAAAGTTTGTTTTAAATAAATTGATTTAGCTTCAAAACGGTCAGTTGCAGCACTTTTTATGCTATATTCAAGAAGATGGAAAACTTTGCACTCTTCATTCTAAGACCACCCATGTTTTCAGCTTAAAAAGTGACAGCTTTGTAAAATTTACACAAATTTGTAAAATAAGCTTTGTAAATTTACAACTTAGGAGTTGCGCCACATGCAGATAATTTTTCCTTCAGCCGTTGTTGCAATTTTATTTGTTTCAGCAATTTTTCTACTTTAAAACTGTGCACAATTGTATTCAATGATTGTGTGGTGTGTTCATCACCTGTTTCCATTACCTGTGATGCATGAGATCAAAATAGACAAGTCTCACTTCAGCATTGAAACAAAACAGATGTTTTGTTGTGGTCCTCTCTGCCTGTGTTGGATAGGTTCTTTCAATTAAATTTCTGCTCAGGGGCTGTGTAATTGCCCTTTTTCACATATGATAAATTTAACCTCTGGAAATCTGTATGTCAGTCACCTATTATCAGCAACAAGCATTCAAAAGGCATGAAGACTCAGATTAAGAACTGTGCCAGGGTTTTTCCATAAATATATTGTACAGTACTGCTGTAGTTAGCAGCTCCATAACACAGAAATTAGCCGGAAATAAAACTGTTTCACAGCAACCAGCCGGCAAATGATTGAAACCAAGCCGGAAATAAAACTCTTCCTCAGCAATCAGTCGGCAAATGATTGAAACCAATCAGCTCACTGTTTCCGCCAAAAACTCCATCCTGTGAATTTCGCGGAATATCGTGGAATTAGTCCCATAAGAACGCATCACATGAATTCCTGAGTCATGTCTGAGAAAATACATTTTCCTTTCTTTTTCAATAAATTTTCCAAAAAACAATACTCACCCACGAAGGAAACCAAATTTGGTTTGTCTGGCAGCTCTCCAATTTTCACATCACATTTGGAATTTTTCTGGAAATCACCACGAAATGAAAATAAATGGCAAAGCAATTAGCAAATGAAAAAATCATTATTTCCATGATATATTTTTAACCATTTATCGGTATATTAGTGTCAATTCTATCGTTGCGGCCTAAAAAGAGGGAAATGGTTCGTTCAAATTAAGCACCCCATTACTTGTTCAAGATTCCAAGGAGTTTTGTGAAATATATAAGAAAAATATGGAAATGAAACCTGCTGGTTCAAAAGAAATAGACAAAATTCGGTACTTTAGCAAAGAAAAACCCTTGAGAAATCTTAATCAATGCCTCGCTGCATCAGTAATTTCAGCTTACAGTGGGTCCCTGATGGATTGTGAAAATACGAGTAATATGTTCCAGAATTATTTTGTTATGTGAATTTAAATTCCCTCAACATTTCTTTGAGAAAAATAAATTGGGTTCTGACAAAAAAACTTGAACTAATCCTCCCTCTAAATCTTCAATTAGACAATTGAGACAAATTGTGAACAGAACTGTTGCAATAGAATAACATTGGTTTCGAAAGAAATACCCTTCGAATGTTGCTTTCTCATGACAATCCCCTCATCTTTTCAAAATGCTGAATGTCTCGTGCATAAAATATCTATGGTTGGGGTAAATTTTGAGAGTATAATCAGGGGTGGCGGCAATCACATGAACAATTTCGTAAAAAAATTTTGCTTTATACCCAATTACTGGCAAAAGGTTAAAGTTTTACAAATTGTAGAAGTGGTAATAAGCTACTCAAATTCAAGCACTTTTTTGCCTCGAGAATTTCATTCTGCGGAAAAAATTCATTACGTGAGTCACTTATACTTCAGACAAAAATTGCGCCCTCATTTCATATGTCATTTGTTCTACAGAGAAGCTCTGTAATCAGTGTAATGTGCAGAAAAGTCTGCTGACCTTTGTGCCAAACAATCCAATTTTTCGGGTTAGCACTGGCCCGACAAGACCCAACTTGCGCAGGAAGTAGACCCACGAAGTCTCCAGGAACAGTAGACTTGTACAGCTTGAAATACCGGTTGGCAACTTGCCGCTCAGTCAACAGCACACCGACCTTGATAATCTCCTGCAAGGTTTCGACAGTCATCAGAGGTCAACTATGCAACACAGACTGTATACAGTATGATGATCCTGTTACCAGCACCAGCATACACAGGGACACTATCATTCATGATCTGAAAACCAAATGAAAAATCTGAATTTTCCCATTTATTGAAATATGCAGTTACAAAATTTGGTACTTTCCTGTTATCTCAGTACCTACTTTCCGTGCACCTACCAGGAACTGTGAATTTCATGGTTCTGCATCCTGCTGAAACTGATTTTGGGAGTCGGTTAGGTAAAGATAGGTTAGGTCAGGTTATGTTGATTGAAAGATATTTGTAACTAAAATAACCTGACCTAACCTAACTTTACCTAACTGCCTCCCAAAATCAGTTTTGGCAAAAACCCAAAGAGTACCTCAGTACCTCCCAGAATCAGCAGAAACTGATTTTGGGAGGTACTGAGATAACAGGAAAGTACCCAAAATTGTGTATGTTGCTGATGCATGTACTGTATTCTGGAAGTCAGAAGATAATTAATAAATCATGAAATATTCTGCATCAAATTTAAGACATATGGAGTTCCATTAAACGCCCATGCAAGAATATTATCTCCAAAGAATTTTTCAATAGCCCCAGTCCCCCAGAGATACTTTTTGCATTGAAACAGCTGTTTCACAACATTAATTTGGCAAAAACAAATCCATTTTTGTTCTTCAGCAGCAGGAGATTGAATTTGTACAGAGTGGCTCCACTCCCATATGAATACATTCTATACAGCAATGTTGTACAAAAGGACATTCTGTTCTTCTTTATCAGGATATATTAAGTACTGTAAATTACCCCTCATCCACAGGACAGTACATATACATCCCAAGTGGGGAGCTATTTTTGCTGTGACCCCACAGTAGGTGCACACCAGGGTCACAACTGGTGCATATATATGGGATATTCTGGGGTTACAAGTGTGCACTCTTGTAGAGGAAATTTTGCTACCATTCCAGGGCTACACTTGGTCCAAAAATGTGACATATCAGGAGTATCACACAAATGCACCAACTGTAACCTGTGTGTAACTTATTTGGTCACAAATGTGACCTGAGTAATCCTGGTGTGAACACACAATTGGTGCACATTATAGGGATATCCATGTGCAACAGAAGAACTTTGGTACACTTTGGGTGCACAGCAGGGTCACTGTGTAGAATTACAAGCATATCCCCAGTGTGCACCAATTTCCCCACTTGGGCAACCATGAAGTCTATTTTTCTGTGAACATGCACAAGTGTGCAACGCAACAGAGAATTTGACAATGGGCATTCAGCAATATTTCCATAAAAATTTTTTAAAAAGGTGATCCACACAATGAGAAAAAGAGGTTGGGTCATCCAGATGTGTTGACCATGTTATCCCCACAAAGATTTTCTCCAAAAATTTGAATAAAAAATTTGAAATGTTCAAAAGGGTTGTACTCATATATACAGAGGAAGATATTTATACAGTTAGCAGCAGTGTTTACAGCAACACTAAAATATTGGGGAACACCTATACATACATCAACCATGAATATAAAAAAGTGCTCACCGTTAATCGTTTGATGACTAAATCGATATCTTCCTCGGCTTCCTTATTTAAAAAGAAACCACCGTTTTCAATTTCTCCTTTTGATGGTTGCTGTTGATGCCCTTCAATTGAAAAGTGGTACAGCATGTACAGGAATACTAAACCTTTAGAAATTTGAGCTATAACACTACCTTCTTCATCATTATATTGTCTCTTCTGCAGCTAAAATAATTCGAGATTTTTTCGTTATACTGATAATGCTGAATGCGAACGTTACTCCAAAATTTAAATTTTTGAACAATCATTTCCTCAAAGGAAGTACAGCGGCTAAAATCTTCAAGAGATGAAGAATCGTTTGCCTTAGAATTATTTATCTTTGCTCCAGAAAATGCAAAATTTTGTAGAATTCAGACTCAAAAACATGGACACCCAAAGAACTTCATTTCCACGCGTTGACAAGTTTCAGCATTGTCCACGTCGTGGCTCAAGCATCACAGATACAATAAAAAAATTGTTTCATTAATTACAATCTTGTTACAAAAAACTCGCACGGACTTGTATAACAAAAATCGTTACCATGAGAATTTGGTCATAGAAATACTGTACTTGTGATTTTTATGACATCACTGAAGAGTGAAGATTAAACTTCGCAAAACTAAATAACAGGTGTTGAATATTCATAAGTGGTTCTGGAACAAATTTATTTCAAATTTTTTCAAAATTTCCAGCTGGTCTCTTTTTTCCAAATTATTCAGTAAAAAGTCAAATTATAAAATGTACACCTCTCTCACAAATACCTTCCCAGCTTAAAATGTTCTAAAACCTATCCCGCTCTTACTAAAATAAAAGCTAACAATAATATTGTACATTGAATGTGCATGAAGAGCATTTATTCATTCACCTGAAATAGAGCCATATTTTTTTCAACATACTGTACTGTTCTCTTAAAAGAAAAGAGTCATTTCTAAAGTCTGAAATGAAGCTAGCAAAATTTTGAGAAGAATATCATTTTGGCAACTTTTCTGAAACACTAAATATAATTTTTAACTTAGTATATTTTTTCATTTTCTGTTCAACTTCTAAATCTGCACAAGTTAGATTTTGCCACATTTCTACCAAACATTCCTAAGACCCATGCACATATTCAGTGCGAAATATGAATCATATATTGAATGGAGATTACGGGTTAAAATACGTTTATTGAAACAAAAATTCTAGAACATGGTTCCCATACAAGACAATTCCGGGGCCTTAGAAATTTTCGTCGTAATTCTAAAAATAATGAGATTCGTCATATAACGAAATTGTTATCTTATATACAGTAATTCGTTTAAAAAGCCATGCCCACTTCTACACCGTTTTTTAGCCTCAGGAGCAGCTCCAACACTGATGATGTAAATCACGTCTTTGTAGACCGTTAAATCGGGAATGGCTTCAATCAGCATTTCAAGGTTCTGGAAACCCTCATGCTTCACGTTGACGTATTTTCCAAACCGACGGAAAAACGCATCTGAAATATAAAATGCCTGAAATCAACGGACTTGACACTTTTTTTTAATGGATTTTCATCCTGTCACTTTGGAAGTTCGACAGTCTGATGATCCCGCCGCAGTTGACGACGATTTCACGGATGTCGATGGTCAACCATCTGCTGACCTTCTGCGATTCCACGGAAATATTTTTCACGGTGATTTTTTGAAGGAATGAGGAAATGCTCTTCAGATCCTGAAAGAAAAACACGTTCGAGTCATCTACTGAAACTTTCGAAGGTCACTGAAAATCCGAAAAAATTTGCTGCTTATATTTCTGAACATATACTGTAAACTCGTCTTTCGGTAAATACAGCGAGATTCTTTATTTTAGTATTCACCTTCATGGTAGCAACCGGAAATACATTCCTTGGCTTCAATCCAGGAATGAAAATCACCTGTAAGTTTCGAAAAGTCAAAATTTCAAATCAGCTTTCTTCATCCCTTCAATCGATCTGAATCCTTCTGATCTCATGCATTACAAGGCTTGAGTGAAGGCACAATAATTTCCTCAATCAATAAGTCCAAAAAGTCAACTTGATGGAGCTTTTCAGAGCTGATTTCTGACGATACAATGCAGGACAGAAAGCAAGAGTTTTCATGACATAATAGAATTTATAGAGTATAAGTTAATCATGCTAAGCTTTATATTCTAGTCTTCCACAAAAAAAAAAACGCTCCAGCAGCAGAAAATGCAATAATAATTTGAGACTCATTTATTTCCTTCATTGACATGAATTTTGCAGTTACCTGCTGAACAAAGAGATGCTTATTTAATGTACAGCAAATTAATACATGAGAAACAATAATATCTTCATATTCATGACAAAATGAAAACTTGAATTCGCAATAAATGTAGCATATTAAATATAATGGAGTAAAAGTCACAATGTAAAAAAATGTTTATGCCACACAGCTGATGTCTTTTGGCAGATTCTTTTTGCGTACAGGGATGCTCTCACCATCCAGACAAAATTCAAGGAATGAGAAAAAATTTGTAGTGGGCGGGCAACCCACAGAAACCAAATGATTGAATAAGCAAAGAAAATTATTAGACAAGACCATTGTAGAAAGAGTCCACCTTTACCCAATTCGCCAAGTTTTCCCACACTGCATTCGTTGTCAACCTAAGTCCATCGTTCATCACACGCCAAATGTCAGCACGAATACCGTCTTTCTCACAATGAGAAAGAACACTGGATAGGCCTCAACAGTAGTTTTGACGCAATGCATGAATAGTTTTCAACTTCAATCAAGTCTTGAACTATAGAAGCAGGAATCACAACTTACCTGACTGATCAGTTTTGATTGTACTTCGACCTTGCTGGCCTCAACCGCATGGAAATTCATCAATGGCTGACACGCGCTCGACTTCAAAAGATTAAATGTGAAAAATACGACCTGCCAAGCACAATAAATTACAATCTGATTAAATGACAAAGAATGGACACGATTTGCAACAAGATTCATTTCCATGGAACACAGGACGGTGCAGTAGTTGAACATATATGGACCTCAATCACAACGAATACTAAAACTCAACAAATGAACAAATGGATCAACAAAAATCAAACGCGACTCTGCGGAGCAAAAAGAACACTCTCCTCAATGGCCAAGGCGTCTCCCTTGTCTCTGACCTGTTCCTCCAGGAGTTGAATCTCTTGACGGAGTCCCGACAGTTTTCGCTCGTGTTTGGCAAGCAGTTCTTGCTCTTTGGCAATGAGGGAGTTCACTTGGAGCAGCTCAATTTTGAGTGCATCAAGGACGCCATCGTGAGTGAGTTCATGTCTCGGACGATGGGATCGCAGTGCTAAACGACCAACAGTAAGCTTCTTCATCTTCTCGAGATCCACCAGGGACTTCCTCAGGGTTTCAGCGCCATGCTCGGCTCTGGTCACTTCTCCAACCAACTGCATGAATAATTGGGCAGTTTGTAGAAAGGACTCAACCTCGAGAACATTTATTTACAATAGTTTCACAAACACACACACCCTGAAATCTTCACACAGAATCCTCCATCACATAGACGGTGCTTCAGTGAGAAATCAGCTTCATAACGGAAAATTATGCCTCTTTATTCTTCTCGAAAATATTCGAGCAATGAAGGCTGAGATCTAATTCAAAGGCTTCAGAAGACGCCAGACGAAACCAACATTTTCCATCAGATAAAAACCCATTTGACTTCCAACATGTGGGCTGGCAGAACATTTTTTCTGCACCAGTTTTCAAACAAATCATGATTCAAACACTAATGAAGACATTAATAATCAATGGGCATTCAGTTCGATTGGTTTTCAATCATCCTGTTTTGTATTGCTAAATACAGTACTGTATTGTATCACTGATGCTGTAGAAATTTCACAATATCATATTCCGTAAAATTTGGCTACTGAAAACGAATTAAGAAGTACAGTACCAATGTCGAAGAGCTGAATCTGGCTTCATACTGAATCATACCTTCATGTGTTTCCATTCCCTGAATATTATTATCCATAATATTCAGCATTTATAATCTAGTGAGCCTGCTGTATACTTTGTGCCATTTTTTCCCCTATGCACATACATAGGTTGGCTGGAGCAAAATTGGCTCATTCTTCTGATGCGTTTAAATAAAATTGTGACCAATTCGATTTTAAAATTATAAAATTGCTCGTTCTATAGTTCTAAAAATGCAGACTCAATCAAAGTCTGTCGAGACAACAAAAATTGGACCAAAAACAAATTTTTGGACAAGACTGCAGAAAAATTGGCAAATTTTTCACACATTAAAATCAAGATGCTCTATTCCCATGAGTTGACACGAAAATTTTTGACACGTAATTATTGATAATTTGCTTTGTTTCCTTGACCTAATTTGTTGAAAATATTATTGCAATTTAAAAAAATCATATATTATGCAATGGCATTCAATACGAATACGATTTCCATAGACTTAAAAAATATAAATAAAAACATAAAACCAGTTGAAAACTCTAAGCTACTTTGAGATTGATTATTCACAGTTATCAAAAGTTTGCTGCTTCAAGTATGAAATAATTTTTTCAATAATACAGTACTGTACAGTACTTAAAAAGATAATTGAACTGAACTGACACTGGAATGAAAGTTTAGTTTTCAAACGCTCAAATTTCTTTCATAATTGTTCGGAAAGGTGTTCCAAAATGTTTCTAGCCACTTTTTACTCTTGGATGCCGATGCAATCCACAACACATTTCTGAACGTAATACTTTTGTCGGTCACTACAAACCTGGGAATGCTCCGTCATAATCTGATCTTTGGCAACACGAATCTCCTTAATTCTGGCATCAAGAAACAGCTCAGTGTCACGTAGCGCAGATCGACGAGCTTCCCCAATTCTCGCAATTTCTGCCAACCAGTGGTCTTTCATCAATCTCAAAAGCTGAGCATGTCTTTTGGCAGCTTCTGCCAGAGATTGGTTCCACACTATCCACGATCTTGTCGAGAGCAACCTGAAAAAATACCCACTCTTCAACATTCACATTCTATCAAACGCAAAGGCGCCAAACCTACGATTCGAATTCTCCGTGAGAGTTCAAGGCAGCCAGAGCAGAGGAATCTGTACGCAGTTCTTTGCAAAGCTTGTCCACATTTTCAGTTTCTTGTCTCGTTGCAAGCAGTTTGTCAACAAGGTAGGCAAGTTTCTTACCCATCCTGATTTTCTCCTGCGACTGCAAATGAGTGAAGGAATGAATGAATAAATCAGAACACCACTTCGGATCAAGAAACTTCGACCGAAACTGCCCTGTGCAAACCACTCAAGAAACTAATTGAAATGCTTAGTTTCAAAAGAGACGCATGAATTTCTAGGCATATCATTCTGTTCATATAATCCGGAATGAAGTACAGTATCTCCAAGTCAATTTGAGAAGGCATTTTCATAATACATAAAATTGTACCTTGTGTCACTGATTATTAATGCGATCAACAAAAAACAAAACTTTTGCATACCACAGGCTCAAAAACGACTATTCAAATCTCTTTAAGTCTAACTTCAAGGGACCATTCAAAAAATTGAAGTTAGGGAAACAAGCATTTGTGTTTGGGAAAATAAATGAGAAAATTGAAATTTGGAATTTTCTATATTTCTGGGCCTTACATTGTTCTTTGAATGAGTTGACTAGATGCTGAACTTGGAAGCAAGGCTTTATCAGCCCAATAAGTCTTTCCCTTCCTTTCAAACACATCAAGTCACATTTCTGTCGCTTTTCTCTTTCCTATGTCAAAAAATGTTATTCAAAAAGTTTGCAGAAAATTTGAGGTACAAGATTCAAGGAGGAAAACCTTTGAGTTGGGAAGGTTTTTTAATGCATTGCTTCTAAGGGAATTCTGACGAAGACTTGAAAAAATTTTAAAGTGGGACGTTTGAGTCTTCGAGGTTAAATTATGGAAGGATTTAACAAGCTGAAACTTGCCATACATCATAAAGTTTTCTCTCGTCCACTTCTAAAAAAAATTGCTTCCATGCCCATCCTCTACAATCTGTGTACTGTAGTAACATTTGCTGTAATATGTATTTTCTGATCACATCTCACACACAATTAAGAAACATATCTCACCTCAGAAACTGCGAACTTCAAATTGCGTACTTCAGCATCCGCAAGATCAAATTCAACCATCAAGGCAGATCTTGGGTCATCAAGAACATTCTCTGTGGTAGGTCTCTCTGATCTGAAAAGGTCACAAATTGAACATCTAACGTGCTTCTCATTTTCGGTTCTCATCAAAACTTCAAGCAATAAAAATCAACATACGTGGGCTACGGAGTGATTTCTAGCAATCAACGGCTACACAAGCAAACTGTGCAACTTTTCCACAGAAGCATCACGGTCTCACTTCTGATGCAATGCCACAGTATCATGGCATCTGTGAACAAAAGAGATCCTCCATTTACTGCGACATTATTGTATTTATAGGAAATACGCCGCTGTTTGAGCAGACAAAGCCAATTAGCCTTGATACACGTGGACTCGTCTTCACCGATAGACTCGAAGACCAAAAAATATTTGTTTAAAAGAATTTTCTTGTAGAGAACCTTATTATATGGAGAGAAGACCCTATGTGACACCAAAAAATGTTATACTGTAATGAGAAAATTGTTGTGGACAAGGTCTTCATAGAGTCAACCTGTATTCAGAAAAATTGCAAAAAATGAAAATAACCATGAAGAAACTGAAATAAGGCTATTTTGCACTAGATAAAATCATCGCCAATACCGAGAAAAATCAGTAAGAAGCGTGTGTTGCATACATCCTGAAAAATAGCCAAAAAAACCGTTTCTCTCAATAATATTGACAAAATTTTGCCAGCAAATAAATCAAAATCTTCTGTACTAATCCTTGGGAAAAGAATAAATTCATCATAAAAAGAAAACCTTTGTAAACAGGGTCTAACTCTATTCCAATACAGTATGTCCATACTGTATACAACTATATTAGAGCCTCATACCCGATGTGCCTAATCTAGGTCACAAATAATAAAATTCAACTTCATTCAATCAGATACGATCTTCTGTCGATGAATTCCTTCAAATATTCGTAGAATTCAGAAAAGAAAAGCATCGCCATTGCAAGAAACAAACACTCCTCCTTGAAAAACATTTATTTGACTTAAGCATTTGTTGCAAAGGTGCCATTGTAATGAGCTTTTGAATTGAGTCTGCTTGGAATATTCCATTGAAATCTCGGAAGATCAGGCCCCAATTTTTCATCATTTCAGTCGCTCGGCCGATAAGAATACTGTACACAAATTTCAAGGACAAGAAACATCTGACGTGCAAT
The DNA here is from genome assembly GCA_905338405.1 of Notodromas monacha. Taxonomy (NCBI): domain Eukaryota; kingdom Metazoa; phylum Arthropoda; class Ostracoda; order Podocopida; family Cyprididae; genus Notodromas; species Notodromas monacha. Next base: position 20,828 of record CAJPEX010001753.1, read on the forward strand.
CCCTATTCTTCTGGCATAACAGCGGCGATTTCTCTACTTGAAGCAACGGTCACTGCGCGGCACTCATATATAAAAATATGCCTTCATCCGTTAAAATTTTCTAAAAAATATCAGGTTGTGTCTCATATTCGTAGAAGCGCACATCTGCTTTGATACAACACAACCTTTGGAATACCAGGTCAGCGCAAAATTCAATTACTTGAATCCTCACACAATGCTGAGCCTACAGGTAACAGCGCTAAAATCCTGATTTTCCTTAAAAATGCTCAAGATACGACTGGTTCTGAAGTTAGCGTATAATCCATTGTATCCTTTCAATCTTGAATACTTTGTAAGTCACCAATCCATTTCACAGAGACAGACACATTTCTTCAACTCAACTGAGTAAAATGCAATGAACTGATATTTTTCTTCTTTCATGATCCAAGCTCTCAACTGTAAATCCTGCAAAAGTAATGCTGGAAAAAAGGGCTTCCCATTCATGCGCCTGACCATAACAGTATACTCCTGGATATAAAAATGCTCAGATGGCAGGGTTTGATTGCCATGACATCAAAAAAAGCATGAGGCTCTCCAAATGGCAGAAAAACCTAAGCCTAAAAACGAAGCGAGATGCAGGCTCTCTGACAGATGAAACACTTTACGGTGCGTCAGTGCAATTATATGCAATATATGACACAGTAAGAGAAATACAATCAGCAAATGATTAAGTTATTCAAAATAAAAATAATGCTTGCAGAACTACTCTCGTCAGCCTCTACGAGGCAAAACAAAATTTAAAAATTCCATGAAGTTTCAATCCCCGGAAAGGAATATCCGCGATTGAACATACAGTGGTCCCGGTATTGATCTCAAGTCAATGCGAGAATCAAACCCATCCGATTATCTGACACACCTCAGTTTCTGACGGTATAAAGCAAGGGCGCGTTGATCCTCGCATTTCCGAACTTCGGCAAAAAGCATTGGAATAACATCTTCCAGAACTTTGGTCCCAAGTTGCAACTGTTCCACAGCAACATCGAGCTCCTGTCTCCAGAACTCAAGTTCATGCAATCGTTCCTCTGTTCAACAAATGCGATTACAGGTCATGAAACATTCAGGGACAATGACTCAGAAGAAATACTTCACCTAATTTTACTTCTAAGTTGCGAGCGGATTGCTCCTGGACTTTGACATGAAGAGCAGCTAGTTCGTTGCATTCGGTGGCAAGTTGGCGAACATCGTGCTTTTTCTTCCGACTTTCCAACAGCCTAGTTTTGTAATCGTCTTCCCATTCCTTGACAAACAGATGCGAAGACTTGCGCATCTTTGAAGACATGCCACGGATCCACTCACACACACACTCTCACTACAAATCGGGAAGCAACCTACCAAATACACAAGTTATTGTAAGCATCTTGTCTCAGCATGAGTAGAACTGTAGAACTGACTTCATTGAGTGGAAGTTGGAACTAGTCAAGGTGGAACTGAGACCTTCTGATCTTGGAAACTGATCAACTTTGAAGGGTGAATCTTTCGACATTCTAGCAGAGAACTTCATAACATCAGTTTTTCCTCTACAGCTTAATTGCAAAGCAGAAGATGCATTTCCTGAAGTATCTTATGTTCCACATTGAGCAAACTTACGCACAGAAGACATGGTAACTCACGCTTCTCAAGACATTGAGGGTATGGATAAATAATTTCACAAAGTATTAATTTCAGAGAAACTTTCTGCCATCAACTGATGGAGATAGCAGGTCATGTACAATTATGAATCGTAGGAATTCCAGAAAACGCAAACCACCATCGAGTCAAGGGGAGTAGTGTACTCTACTGTACACCTATATTTTGAGATGCAGAATTTTCATGAGAAAAATAAATAGAAGTTTACGACGTATAGCTAACACAGCTTCAATAAAGAGCAGCTAGTTCCCATCAGCTAGTTCGTAAGCTTGCATGGGTGCTGACGGACTATCCCACCCGAAAACCTTAATGTTGGTCCACGGCGCGCGGCCATTTGTTATTCTCTGCTGCCCTCTATGGTAGAAATGTTCTACTCGCAGTTCTCGGGAGCGGTGAACATCCGCGGAGGGAAGTTCCGTGGCAGTCTGTTCCCTGGTGGCAGCAAACAATAACAAATACCTGTGCAGCAGCAATAAAAAAAATTTACAGGACCTAAATTCCTAGGGGAAAAGTGACTCATATAACTGAAATACTTCTTCGCATGAAAAGTGTTGGTCAAAAATGTTTGCATTTTTTAAATTTTATATCGAACTTGAACGAATTTTTCACATACTTCTTCGCATGAAAAGTGTTGGTCAAAAATGTTTGCATTTTTTAAATTTTATATCGAACTTGAACGAATTTTTCACACAAAAAAGCAGGAAATGAGGAAAAATGGCGTCACACTTTCACATATTTGAAATTTTTGAAAATTCAGAAAGGCAAGAGCGAGAAGTTTCCATGGATACAGTATTGTACTTCCATGTCCTACAAATCAATTTTAAATTCACAATTCTACGCTTAACCATTTTCAAATTTTGAAAGTTATCATGGTCTTTCGGTGATTGTTTGGAACAAGTGAGAACACTAACAAAATATTTTTATCTTCAGCGAAAAGATGTTTTTTGATTTACGAAAATTCCAGATGCATAACAAAACATATCCATCATTTAGGAAAGGTTCATATATTCATTATACGGGGACCCACTGTACTGGTATATATGTCCCCGTTCCGCACAAATTTATTCATTTCCAGTGTAACTTGAATATTTATAAGATATCAATTTCCTACGTTCATGTTATTAAGCCCGTTGCGGAACCGCCATCCGCGATCCGCAAGAGCGCCGTTCGCGTAACGCGGATAGAGTAATGACGGCAGACATGTCGGAAAGAGATACCGTGTTCTCCGCTGCACAGAGCCTATCGTCAGCCAGGAGGAAGAAACTGGGGACCTTGACACAAAGCCAAGTACTGCTGCGTACTACACGTCGCATCCCGAGGCCGTGATTCGTTTTTTATTCTTCCAGAGTCCCTCGTGCCACATATTTCACAATTAAGCGTCGGTCGGTCAGGGAACGTTAGGGCCTTTTGGTATTCTCGGTGGATACACGGATTGCGCAAGCCACGGCCTTTTCCTCCAGCTGGACAGCGAGAGTTCTTCACAACGCCTCCGGCTCTAAAGCCTCCACGCAGCAGCTATGCATACATGTAGTACCCACTCCAGAAAACCCCGACAGTGTTTTGGAGACCCAAGGTTCTCAATGTCTCATCGGAAGAAAGCAATATGATGGTTAAAGTTGCTCATCGATTCGCTCTCGGCGGTAAACCCCGACAGGCTGCTGATGAGCAATGCAACTTAAATTCCTGATAGCTCTCATAAGTCAGATTGCAATGAATGAATGGATGATTGATTGGCTCGATGACTTTCTCTCCACAGAAAAATAAATCAAGTACGGTGGGACCTCGATCAATATGCAGACATAATTGGTGCTTGATGGACCTTGGCCATATGTGTCAGAATATCCACATGTTGGATTATGTTTTCCCTCTCCAACTTCAATAATGGGAACACGTTTACATTTGAACCTCTTCAATTCAAATTTAAAGGGACCATCAGCAAAAAAATTTGACTTACCCAGGTTGTACACATATTAGGGCTTTGAGTTGGAGAGGCTTACTTTAAGGAAGCTATCATTTTTATTGTGGGAACCATAGAAGAATTGTAGGAAGTTGTTAATGGTGATATTCTGGGCCTTAAATTGCTTCTTAAATGAGTGTATGGCATGCTGAACTTGCATGGAGGCAGGGGTTCATTTGCCAAATTAGCCTTTCACTTTCTTCAAAACACACCAATTATGTTATACTTTTTAAAGTTGCTTTTCTATATTTCTTATGTCAATAACAAAATAGCCAAAAGGCCTTAGAAAATTTGAGTTCTGGAGGTTTGAGTGGAAAAGCCTTTGAGTTAAAGAGGTTTTCAATGCATTGTTTCAAAGGGAAGTCCAAAGAGGTCTTGCAAAAGAATTTGACTTATATAGGGAGGTACTGTATTTGACTTTGGGTGGTTTGGGTTATCAAGGTTCAATAGTAATTGGTGCATCTGACAATAAAAAATTGAGAAAAAGTCCCCCAAACACATTTAAAAGAAAATTTCTGAGCATCCATGGTGCAAAAAAATGTGTACAAAATAAAACCATGCATAATCTGATCTTTTGGCATGGAAAGGAGCCCAAAAAGCAAAGGACAACCACAAGTCATCCTATACTGTGCACAGATGATGGAAAGAACTCTGAAAGAAGCAAAAAATTAGCCTGTTTTGGATAATGAATTATGATGGATGCAGAATAAACTCAATTTTTTGAATTTGGAAGTTTTTTAAATGTGAGTTGTTTGGGAGATATCAAAATTTTGAAAAATGGCATTTCCCGATTTGTCTAGATATGTTGTCTGGAAACGCTGGGCAGTTTTTTTCAAGTTTTAAATGCGTTTAAGTCGAATTATCAGAATGTGAGGGTTTCCGTATATTGGGACCCGCTGTATTCACAAGTGGGTCTGCATTTTATTTTCCACTGAACCAGGAGATGTCCTTAAAAATATCTTTTCATTTAAGCTAGGGGTTTCTTCGCCGGGGGAAAAAAGGACGAGCATTTGAACTCAGCGTCCAGAAGGAAAGAAACATTCAAATAAAACGTATTTCCTCCTGGGGGAAAAAAAGGAACACAGGAGTCTGATCATATGCCAAAGGCCTCACTTTAGTTCCTATCAAGTTTACATTGCTTGCTTACACTTTAGTAAGAACTTGTATCTTTCCCGATTCAAATATAGTACGTCATGCTGCTTACATTTTCTGCTCAATGTACAGTGGCGTAAATATTCAAGCACTAAAATCAGAATGCTATGCATGATCTTCGCAATATGCTCCATAAAACAATTTCTTTTGTAATCCCGACTGTTTACAAAATAATGGAGATTGTTTCGGATCTGATCATGGAATATCCAGCAAGTGCACGAAAGACGCATACATATGATGCTGATGTAGTCCTTGTAGAGCTTCACAGTACAAGGCTACACGCTTCCCAAAAATTGTTTTTCATTCTTTCTAGGTTTCCATATTTTGTATTGACTTTCATTCTTCTTGGCTTACAATTTGTTTACATGTAGACGCGGGTATGTTCCTTTCCTTAGTTTTTGTGGCTACAGACACCTGGGGGCTCTTGGGTAAGAAAACAAAAGCTTTCCAGCACAATTTCTGTCGGCTGGATTCTTGAAAACTTGGATTGACCAATTCAATGCAGTCGTTTTTTTCTTCAGCCATATTTTTTGAATTTTTCCTGCACAACACTTTGTAAGCTGGAATGCTGGATCCCTGTCCATAATTACAAGTACTGTATGAACAAACTTCACAAAATCAAGTTCATGAATGAATGAATGAACAGTTTTTGGGAAGCGTGTAGCCTTGTACTGTGAAAACTGCACAAAATCAAGTTAATGAATGAATGAATGAACAGAACACTTTATTTGCCGCTTTTCAGCATTCACAAGGCACCACCAAGACTCCCGCATCCAAATCCCTCCCCACCCAACCCAAAGACATTCAATCACTTCAAAGCATGAAACAAAGCACAAACCTATGACAAAAACATCAAGTTCATTGTCTGGAAAGAATGTGAGCAGGGGCATTTGCTCTTAGCCAAGTTAGCTGTGGGGTTTGGGCTGAATAACTTTGCTTTTGGGCCTCAGCTGCTCTGGCTAACAAAATCTTTGACCTATAAAGCTTACAAACTTTGGTGGATTAAAATAATTGCCTTTGAAAATGTCTGCCTGCTATACAAAGTTAACATCAAAGACTTGTGGGAATGTTTCTTGTTCTACAGTAATGATTGAGCTTGAAATCACTCAAGCATATCTTTTTTTCATAATTCTGCCTTTTGTTTGAAGATTTGTATTTTAATTTCATTGTGTTGTTTCTTGGAAGTTCTCTCAATGAGGTCATTTTGTTTGATTTCAGTGCATTAATTTCAAGTTTATTTTGTAACCATTAGAGTACACCTAAGTATACCTTCACCGTTTCTCCCTTATGTTTTCTTCTTCTGATCACAATCACAGGGGTTGTTGAGAATTGTGAAGCATTTGAATCAAAGTTCAACACACAAAAAATGCCTGGTAAGACTTTTTTGGGAGAACGCTCTTGAATTTGTGGTCATTATCAAGGTTCTGGAACCAATCACAATAATGCATACAAAAGGACCCAAACATCCGATACCGTAGCATCCAGATAATATAAAATATGCATTAGTCAATTACAATACAAGATTGTCTAAACATCCAGACCCTGTCTCAAAATGGTGACAATGAATGCAACAGCAGTGCAGCCTGAAGTTACAAAAATGAAGTATATCCGGAATTAATGAATAATCAAGGAGTTCATACCTACCAAGGTCAAATATGTGCTTAGAAAAGTGCTTACAAATTGCTGCTTGTTGTTTTTCACATGATGTCCTTTGCTTATGAATCCTGAAAGGCCTCAAATCCAGATTTTTCTATGTTATTCTGCATGCATTCTGAGATTTCTGAAATACATACATTAGATACTGAAGAAGTAATTCAAAATAAATTATTACAACTTTTCCAAGTTTAAAAAGGTTGCATAATTTTTAAAGAGGTGTGTGATCAACCCTTGTCTGAAGCTACACCTGTTTCAAGAGCACAAAAAGGGATGTTCACAAGATTTTTTATTTTTTTAGGTTTAGTTTGTTTGTACTGTATTCAATTAGCATGGCTGACTGAGAGTCTTTTTGTTGGGGGAGGGGGAGGGGCTAAATTTCTGGGTAACTGTTCCTTCAGTTTTTCCTCAACCAAAATGCTAATTGAAAAGTTATAATATATAAGCCTAAGGGAACATGCGTTCTCACATGGGATATTTCCACATGCAGACACCAATGTCTACATCTTAGGGCCCCACTGTAATTTCTTAAGGAAAAATAAGACTTAGCTAAGAAACAATTTGGTTAACAAACTTTCCTTAGGAACAGATTCTAAGTTTGTTGCCTGAGAGTCCACTGTACATTATTTTCAAAAATACTGCTGTGCACTTTTGAAATGATTATCTCAATGTTTACACCCATTCTCATGTATGAAGGCATTCATGTTCATGCATCAAGGAATCTACAGAATGCTTCCAAGAAATGCTACACCTTGAAATAAATTGAATATACCCAATTATCCATCACTTCCAGGATGCAGATGCTAATTTTACGCCCAGCGGTCATCAGACAAAGCCATCAAGGATTTGCCTGGAGATTTCTCCAGAAAAGAAGCCAAAATGTCAGATGAACTATCCAAGAAAAGAAAAAAGAGAGATTGTCCAACTCCATGGCGATTTTGCGTAATTCGAGCAGGCAATTTGAGCGCATAAATTTCATTTTACTGCCCCATAAAATTCCGGTTTTCAGGCAGGCTCATTACGTTCAAGCGGGATTCATTATGTTTGCTTCGGAAAATGTGGATAGGTTCCAGAAAGGGCATTTTTCTCAATAGGCGTTTTGATTGAGTGACCTGGTTACATACGAGGGTGTTTTAAAAAGTACGCCCAATAAGCAAGCGGTTGACGTGTAATTCTTCCTGAGCCGAAGCAAGCAATTTTCATGGCTCTCCGGGATTCCGAGTGCGTTTTTCCCCAACTGTTATCCATCAAGAAGTAACTGGTTTAATAAAAATAAATCTGATGGCAGACCACTGGAATTAATAAAAAGCAGGAATGCTGAATCAATTGCCAAAGCCCCAGGGAAAAAAAAAGCCTTCAAGATTTGTGTCGGTCATTTTGAAGATTCTTGGATCTCAGTTCTTCGGCCTTTCCGCGGGCTGACAAAAAGGGCGGTATTTTTTCGGAATAAAATAGCAATGACTGAAGAATTGCTTTATTGCTCAGCTGATAACTAGTTGAGATACTAGACTATAAAGTATAAAAGCTCCCATCAGGGGTATCCAGGAAATTTCCAGACAGGTCAACATATTTTGAGGTCTATAACTGCTTTGAGCGCCGTGCCTATGTTGAAAACCCGCATATATTGCACATTATTTATAACCATGAAACGTATCAGATACCAAGGTGTCAAGTATTGTTAAGATCCACGCAAAGAAAAATTGAAAACAAATAAATCCAATCCAGAACAAGTCTGCTCGAACTGTTCCATTTTGTGTGAGTATGACGGGTGTTTTGTTAGGCGACCTCTTTGGGTCCCAGCTGACAAAGTTGGGTATGACATCTAATATTTTCAGAGCATAGGTGTGCATGTAAAAAAAAATGATAATCATGACATAGCCCATGATGTTTTAAGGCTCTTGGAGTTTTTCAGAAAAAAATTGGTTTTTTAATGTACTGCATGATGATGAATGAAAACTTTCCAGCTGCAGCCAAAATTCTCCAGCCAAGTCACAGGGTGCTAGAAAATTTTCAGGCCAGCTAAAAATTATTTTGTTTTGTTTTACCCATTATCTTTTCTAAACTTTATAGATGATGGTTAAAACAAGGAAAACATAAATGTTTCAGCTAGCCTGACAAGAATGTTGGCCCCTTCTGACATGGGTGAAGAAACTGGAAGTTCTCTTTCACCATCATGCAGTGAATTGAAAAAATATCTAAAAAATCCCAGAACATATGGGCTTTATGCGATGATTTTTTTTTTACAATCACACATATACTTTGAAAATATCAGAAGTCGCATTTTACTGCTGGGACAACCGTCGTATCTCATCTTTTAAATGTTTCTCATAACCAGAAACAAGGTTTTGAAATCTTACAAAACCCAGTAAAAACAATAATAAAGCATCTACATATATGCTCTGGAAATTCAACATACCGGTACATGAATTCGGAAATTTGGTGCGAAATTAAAAAAATGCAATTCACAGGATCAACCAAATCTGCATCTTTGAAAATCCAGTAAATCACAGTACAATACTATACCAAATTTAAAGCGGACACCGAAGTGTTCTCAGATTAATTTGCATTTTACTTGAAATGTACAGTAGTTGAAAATTGTTTTAATCCAGTTCATACAGTCACAAACCATCATTAACAGATCTTCAAAAATTAACACAGTATTTTAATAAAAATATGACCTTAAAAATTTAAAATGCATTTGCATAAAACTGCATAGCAATCTTTTTTTGGGTTTAAGATGAAAAATTTATCAATTCCAAAAATGTTCGGAGCAAAAAGGTAAAACTTCACCTTCCTTTTTGTTGATTTGAATTAAAAAATATGAGCTTTAAACTTGAAATGCACTCAAATTTGCGCACTTTTTGGTGTAAAAAATTGTTTTTGCGGGAGAACATTTTTAAAATTCCTTTGTGTGGATTTATCTTTGCTGTATTAGAGTCAATCCTAATGTGGCATCCCACTGTAATTGTGAACGCCACCCCCGAGAAATTTAGAATAATATATCGGAAAATCACCAAGTATTTCCGAGATGAAGCTCTAATGAGAGTCTCGCGTGGAAAAAATGAAGTCACTGATGTGAGATCAGCAGGCATTTGTGAGCAAGATGATGAAGGCGCCGAAAGAAGGAAGACACAGTTCAAGGTCCTCGCACAAAAGAACAGTGACAGTTGAATAAGCAAGGACCAACAGACTGCCTCTTAACTCTTGACCTAGAACACCATTTCTTTGTCAACCTCAGCCAGCTGGGAGAGATAGAATGATTTGCAATCACTGAACCAACATCAGTCAGTGCTATGCGTGGCCATTTGTGGTTTTTCTCATGACGGCATTTCTTGAAAATTCCAGAATATTGGGAATATAATGGGTATTTACACGAGGAAACCAATCAGTCGGATCCAATCAGATCAAATGCATTTTTCAAGGCAAAATTGTTTATCGTGTGAAACAATATTGCGATTAAGCTTCAATTTCAAACGATGTAATCCATCGAAGACACCCAAAAATGATCCCAAGAATAAACTTTGAAAACTGTGGATTTGAAAGTTGTTGGTATAAAATTGTAGGCCTATTATAGATTATTAGCATACCGTGCATCCCGTTTACAACAAAAGGAATTCATTCACAGATACATTTTGTTGTGCAAAACTTTTTTGGTGTGATTTGCAATAGTCTCGTATAAGGTTACATAATAAACAATTTAATTTGTTTCTGACACGCTCACCAAAAGACCGTAATAAACCTAGAAAACTGTGAATTTTTTTCCTAGTTTTCTGCATAATAGTGTGAATTTATTGAATGGATGAGTAGCATTGAATTTTCTATCATCTTGACAAGTTTGTGAACTGAACTTTCTGAATTTCACAAATTTTATGGCCAAGAAGATGAAAAACTAAGCCAAACGTTTGTCATTTTCCAAGATTTAGTTTCGTAAATTCCAAAGTTTTAGCCAAAAACTTGCCCATTGAAATTTTGGCATTTTTTGCTCACAAATTTGCATGCGAAATATGTTTGTTTCAAAAATTGAAGTTTTTCATCATTAGTATTTTTGTTGTATGGAATGTGCACAGATTCACCATAAATTGAAGTCATTATTGTGGCAATTTTTTGCTGATAGCTTTATAAAATTCAGAAATTCTCAGAGATTTTAATAAAGAAAGAAAATTGCCACCTCTCTGTTCTATTATGCTTTGATATGAGAAAATGAAAGTTTCAACTGAAAACCCTCTGAGGCCTTTAAAGCAGGAAATCTAATATGTTCAAGCTGCTGATTCATTGCTCAAAGTGTATGTTTTCTCAGAGGGGATCCTAGCAAATAATTTGGGCTTATGTCTTTATGTAAAGTACCATACTGTACCAGGACAGTATACTCCAAAACTGTATGACCAGCCTGTATGTCCTTTTGGTAGATTCCAGAGGTAAAATGGTGACCAAACCATGGCTGCTTAACCCTTGTGCAGCAAAGTTGGGATATTTTTGCAAAATTTTGTGCCACGGCGCACTGGGAATGAAAAAACCTAATTTTTTGTTTACCAAGGGCTAAGTTGGGAAAAAGTCTGAGGTTTTCTTCTTGCAGAAAATTTTCAACAAAAACTTTAAAAAATCCCTCACTGGGTGGCATTTTTTCATGAATTCCTGGCATAGGATTTGCATGGGAAAATCTTAGAAACAAAATAAAATTTGCCTCCCAGATTTTTCCCAACTTAGGCCTCCTTAACCTGGGCACATTTCAGTAACCTTGGGTCAAACTGAAATGCACAGCCCCCCGGAAAAATCCCAACTTTGCCACACATTGAGAAAAAACCCTCTGCCGTCCAAGGGTTTTAAGTAAGTTGTTCATTCCACAGGGTGTTCCTGGCTCAAGCTTTTTTGGAGAAAAAATATCAATGCAGTGAAACAATTTCGGCATGCTTGTCATTGTTTTCCCCCGGCCAAGAAATGTCAAAGTGTGAATTTTTTTGTTGTTTAGGTCTTTTGCCAATCAGGGACCGGGTGTAGTAATTATTGGGTGTTGACTGGGGATACAAATTTATTTACCACGACTGGAATTTTTGGTGCAGGGGAGATGCTCAAATATCTTGATTCTTGACCCAGAGACTTTCCTGTTTGAACTTCTTATTCCAATGACCGTGACACAGAGTCGCAGCATTGAATAAACCAAAGTTGAGTCATCGAAACTAAGCCTGTGAATTTCAGTTATATTATTTCGAACGGGACATCAACGAGGTTAGCCAGCTCTGATGATGACTTCTGATGAAGATTGCAAATTCGATGCTTACCAATTATCCTTCCTGACCCGGTTCCGTTTCCCAACTGCCGTAAAATCCTCTTCTATAACCCCTGAGGTTGTCAAATTAAAAAGCTAACTAAACTGGAGTGGGGATTAATTAGCTACAAGAGATGATTTGTGCCTGAGTCATGCACAAGGTCACCGGTTTATTTTTTCTGGGAACCGGTTTTCTGGATCCAGTGGTTGTATTCCTGGTCAGAACTGCTGTGAAACATTTTTTCCTGGGCCCCAGAACCCCAGCTTCTCCCAAACATGGTATTCCTTCCAGTAATGAATCCCTTAATCTCAATTAAATTAACCAACTTCTGATACTGTATCAGGATGTATCCCATCAGACCAAAACCTTTCCAGTATTTATTTATTTGTGTGATGTTAGGTAACTTTGCTGTACCCATGCCTGACGGAAAATTTAACTCAAGTTTCAGAAAACTTATGACCACTGCGTCAGGTTTTTCAGGATTATTTTTTTTAAGGTGTACTTTATTTTGGAGATGATTAGGTACCTGCTGGGTTAATGCTGCAAACAAAACTTGGGTTCTACCTAGTACCATTCTACATTATGGTTTTTTTTTTGGCATAGTTGATGTTCCCCATCAACCCCTGGTCCACTGACTGCTGGTGCCAGTCTGTGGATGGTTTTTGCCAGTCTGCAAGAAATTTCCTTCAGGGTAAAACATTTTTTATAAGTAGGAATGAAGTTTGTTATCCTTATTTGAAGTTTTAATTGGAATATCTGTTGCAGTTGAAATTATTTGATGAAAAACAAAAGTTGGATTTTCTTGTAATAATAACTTTAGACAAATTATCTCTGGCTCAAATAAATTATTTTAACTTTTCATTCTGAGAAACCTTTTGTCAAGCCCACTTTTCTAATTTTTATTATAGCTACTTCATTGGTTCTTACCTTATTAAAAAAAAAAATCAGAAACTGTTTAAGTACCTGCCATGAAGCCCTTTCAAACAAAACGTTTTTGAGTCTGCACACATTTTTAAAAACTGTGCCAGTCAATCCACAGACTTTTTTTTTTAATTTGCTGGTCTGTGAGAAATTTAATGGAAATTTGCATACTTACAGGAAAAAAGGTTGGGGATCAGGGAGGCATTAGATTGGGAGAACTGAAGACCTCTGCTTGGAAGACAGACAAAAGCAAGGTTTTTTTGCTTGCCTCACTGTGGTTGTGGAATAAATGTATTTTGATAAATTTGTTAATGATCTTCATGAAATTGATCTATGTATGCATGATAATGAACACATGGACCTCGCCAAGTCAGACCTTCCAAAGTAAAAAATCTGTGCTTAGAATTTCCAATCAATCCTTGACAGATCCCCTCAAAAGCAATGCAATCTGAGCCTTCTTATCTCAAAATGTTTTTGGTTGACCTTCCTTAGTATATTTAAGAAGTCTTTTGTATTATGAAATTGGGATCAAATATTTGAATTCTTTTTCTAGAAAACTAAATAAAGAACAGATTAAGTTGAATTCATTTATGGTTTCAATAATAGCACAGGTATCTTCATGAAATTTATCCTGATGAGCAGCTGGACCTTTCAAAGTCAAAATTTTCCAATCAGAAATCTGTAGTTTCAGATTAAGTTTCCAATTAAACCCCTGCTGATCCCCGCCCCCCCCCCATCCAAAGGCAATGAAATTTGAAGCTCCTAAACTCAAAATGTTATCGCCCGGCAGTATACGGTAATCAGTAAGAGGCTTTTTTTTTATCAAATCGGGAAAATGTTTTAGAGTTCGTCTTCTAGAAAACTGAAAGAAAAACATTTGAAAATTATTTTTTTCTGGTTTTCACATTGGGATACGTATCTTTCTAAAGCCTGCAATTTTACACAAACACTGACGAGCAGTTCTAATAATTTTGCCAGAAAATAATTTCGACTGATTCTCCTGCTGGTATATGAACTCTATGAAGACACATTCCTTAACTCAAGAACTCCATTGGTATATTTTGGCTTCCTTTCAGATTTGACTTGCAGAGCTTTGAAAGTAACTTATGTTGCATCCCAAAGGGAGGCAGCTCCAGCATCTGGTTGAATCCAAACCCCAAAACTTGTTAGATCTGGAGGCCAGTGAGCCTGGAAAAAATCCTGTTTTTGCAAGACTCACTGCGCCTCACTCAAGGACAAAAAGTGGTTATCACTTCTTTGATTTTGCCTGAATCAGCCAATCCTGAGCCAGGAAGGAATCACCTGATTTCTTCCTGACCCACTGGGTGTAAAAACCCTCATTCCTCTTTGAGAGGAGAAGTCAGAACCTAGTGTTAAAGGGCCTTTTAACTTTGAATTACCTCATTCAATATTCTGAGCTAACCATTGACTCTGCCATTTAACCAATTGATTCAACAGCCAATTGATGAACTGGGCAATGAGAATGAACTCCTCTGAAAAGAGTTTGAGTTCTTATTTGGAACTTGCATTCTGATGGCAGCACAATTCAATTCCTTTGTCTGGGATCCAATGGACCCATGACAACTTATTCAGCAATAGATTATTTTCAATCTAAAATAAATCAAGTTTAATTGAAATTCTGTTTTTTACGAGTTTCTCATTGCAACTGCATAGAAATGTAATGTTTTTCAGTTATGTTTCCAGCACTGCCAGTGTACGCAGAACTTGAAGACATTTTTGCTAAATTGATGTAGATTTCATGCACAGGAATCATATCAATTTCATATTAATGAAATGGCAGATTTGTAAATTTCTGTACAATTAGCCTAAATTTCAATTGCACGATATTTCAAGAGGATGTGTTTATATACACTGCAGCAATCAGCTGTCATTCAAAATTTCAATTGATTTGACGACTGCTTCATGCTCAGATGTTGATGAAACGAATTTAGGAACTTAAAAGGAATAGCTTTTTTTTTAATCGAGCAATAATTATTTCTAAAATGTATGCCCAAATTTTACACTGGTGTGAGTGTTCAATATTCTCACTTAGTAATTTTTCTAAGAAGAAGGAGTAGTACGGAAATGTCAAGTGCACATCATACGTTTTTACACATACACAAAATTGTTTTGTGGTGCATCCGCGGTAGTCCATCAAACTTGTTCTCGCTGGGGGGTAGCTATGATTGATGGGGAAATATTAAGCAATCAATATCCTCTGTCCTTTTTGCATCACGCTTGATTATTTAAATGCAAATGGTTCTAGCCGCCGTGCAAAGAACTGCTGTGGACTTGTGTGGCGAGTGAAAACGGATCTTCATCAGCATGGGTTCATTTTCATTTTTTTTCTGGATTCACTTTTCAAAAACTTGATGGAATTGATTATCTAAATCTTTCCTATGAATGAATGAACAGAACACTTTATTTGCCGCTTTTCAGCATTCACAAGGTACAATCAAGATTTCCACATCCAAACCCCCCTCCCCACCAAACCCAAATCCCCTCAAAGACATTTAATCACTTCAAAGCAGGAAACAAAGCACAAATTGTTGACAAAAATAAAAGAAAATACAAGCCACAAAATACAACTAGACATCTGACATGCATGCATACACCCACTCATTTCCTGACATTGAAAACAAAATAGCAGTAAAAGTTTCTTTAAAGCACAAGGTCTTCTGCTTGTTTCTGTATGAGGTTTAGTTAAATGCATAATTTAGAGAGAATCTTTGATGAGAAATCATATACAGCTTTTCTATTATGCAAACATTCATGTCTTCTGAAACTTTTTAGTTGAGTCTCCAATATGTCAAATTCAGTTTGTTGGAGGTAGAATGAGCATCTTCAACAGCATGCCTGCACCAGCTTTCCTAGACACTGTGCACAGTATATCTGGATATTTTGGAAAGACCAAGGAGGTACTGGACATGTAACCCTTCCAGCATGGCAAGAGGTTCTTTCCCATTGTAGGACTAAGTTGGGATTCTCTGGGTTGGGCCCACCTTCAAATTTTGTGGGAGGCAATGAAAGCCAAGTCAGGTGGCCTAGGGCCAAGTAAACTTTTTCTAGCAAAAACATGTTTTTAAGATTTCCAGAAGACTTTTTCCACTAATTTTTGTAATTGTGGTAATCTGCAAATCAACCTCTTGCAATTCAACCATCCCTCAATTTGAATATTTGATGGTCAAATTTGCTTTGAAGTTGACTGAAAATTTGACCTCTTTCCCAAACTTTGACCTGTTTTAGCCTCTTTTCTAGTACTTTTGTGCTGTTTGCCCTCAATTTTACAGAGTGTCTTGCAATTTGACCATTTTTCAATTTGACCCTAGTTTGGTAATGGATTAGGGTCGAATTGAAAGTTACCACCTGTAGCCTATATAAATGGGAACCCTTCTTCTGGTGCCCAAAATTGAAGGGTCAAGAAGCTGAAAACAATGATCCATGGATGGCATGGGGAAATAATAATGAGTCAAGATATTCTGCGCACCAATGATGGAAGAACCTCTACATCTATTTTTTTCTGAAAAAATCAGTATCCTTGAAAAAACAACAAAGGTTTCAAGTATGCAGATTATCATATTTCTCGCAGCAGATCAAAGTTGATCTAGTATTTTTTCTTAATATTCTCATTAGTACAGTAAATATTGCATGATAACAACATAAAAATGCAAAAAATTAATTTGCAATGCTAAATAGAGACATTTGATATGAAGAGATGAATCAAGAATTGCATCTTTCTTGAGCTTTGGCCAGAGGGTTGTTAATTGCAATCCAGAATTTAATTGCCCAATCGAAATCACCATTTGCTTGACAAGTTTTCCCCCAATGGAAATTGCAAGCAGTGCTAATTCTTAAATTATATTGCCCAATTGAATTTTCAATTGTGATTGGGCTTAATTTCTTATTCAAAATCATTGTCCATTATTGCTCACTTATAAAAAGTTTTGGATGAGAGCATATTTCTCTGAACTTTGCATAGATGGGGGAGGTAGGAACAATCTTGGTGGCACCCAGAGATTTGGACTGTTGGGAGTCCATCATGAACTCCTGATGGTCCAGAATTCTGGGTTCATGGGAGCCACCATGATTGTTACTGGCTCCCCATCTATTTCAAGTGTGGAGAACTATGCTCCCATCCATAACTTCAGAAGCAAAGATAATACTTACTACCATATTTACTTGAGTACCATGCACACCTTTTTTCCCAAATTTCAGAAGAAAAAAAGGGGTGCACACCATAAGCAGGTAAAAAATTTTCAAGAAGCTTTAGGAAGTTAAGTGTGCATTATACTTGATTATAATGGAGAAATTTGGAGCAAATGTAACAAGAAAATGTTTTTGTACTAAAAAAGTTGAAAATTAATGAGATTTTTGTTCAATTCATGCCTAAAGTCAATTTTTTTAATTTTTATTTTCAAAATTTGGTGGTTTCCGATTCGCTAAAAATTGGGGTGGGCGTCTTACTCGGGGATAAAATTTTAGCAAAATTTCCAAGTAAAAAACCCCTCTGCGTGCCTTACTTGAGGGCACATGGTACTCAAGTAAATACGGTATTTAAAACTGAAATACTGCATTAAATAAATGTATCATACTAACATTTCTTTATCCTAGGCCCCAATTGGAGAAAGACGAATTGCAATTGCGATTCTATGGCCTTTACCCCATTTGCAGAGAGATTCAGAAGCATGAAAAAAACAATAATGCCCAATCGCAATTGCAAGTTCAGGGCATGCATTTTTAAAATGCGAAATTGGAATTGCAAGCGTAGCCATTTTGATTTCGCTTGCAATTGGGTAAAATCGCGACGCAATTAATAAACCTTTCGGCATTTACCTTGAAATCAATTTCAAGAATAAACATTTTCACGTGGTTCTCCTGATACAGTATCTGAAATTTACCTACAAAACGATTGTTTTTTCGGGTCTCGAAAAGTTCGTTGCACTGATTCAACCTGTATTCTGTATAAGGGTTATATATTGGACATGGAAATTTTTTGGACTGGAGATATTTCTTATGATTTTCGGTCGATCGCCAACAGCTTGAACCTTAGTTCTAAATGTTCGAGCGTACTTGACATGCGACGAAGCTCTTTGTCAGATAACTACAGCATTTGCATATTTTATACACTCCTCCAGGCGATATTTCCGATGTACGATGCTGTACTGTAAGTACTGTGCCGTACTTTCCCCCGGCAGCAGAATAAAATCGTCCCGACAAGGTATTAATAGCCAATCTGCATTGAATGTCTTCGCGTCCGGGAATGAGGAGTGGTTGTCGAGGGATGAGTCACCCCAAGGCCACGGGGTTGTTTGTCTGGCAGCCAGTTCCTTCCGAGTTCACAACTTGGCGTGAAACATGGGTTCTGGGTTAGGTTGTGCTCTTTGTTGTCCAAACAATACCTTTTTACTAATACAGTATTCCCAAGATATTTGATGCTGTGCAACTTCAATAAATTTCTGAGGAGCTTCTGAGCACACCCGCCCGTTGAGTACCAGGTTTGTTCCAGTTTTACGCGGGAATAAGTACAGTATTTTCAACATTGGTAAACATATTTTTTAGAATTCAATATTGTAATTGAAGGCTTCTGGCATTATTTTCAGATTTTTACCAAGAGTTTAAAAGTATTTCCTCCTGAGCAAAAGTGGGACAACCTCCACAAAATTATTGTGTGTTGAACAATTTCCACTACTTCTTCAAAATTTTTCTGATTTTACCTTGTCCATATGTTGGAGCATCCATATGCCCAGTGACATTTTCCATTATACTTCAAAAGGAACATATTCCATTGATTTGCAATCCTCTTCCTCAAAAATTTGGAATGAAGTGTCCTACATTAAAAAAAAATGCAACAGTTCTTCAAGATACTGAAAATAATTGTGCAGAAGAAAACCTCTCAGAATCTGATCTTCTGGCATCAAAATGAGCTGAAGAAGCAAGCAAGAGCAAGCCTAGCTATACTGTCCACATATATTGAAACAAACTCTATAAAAGAAGTAAATAACAATTAACCTTTTGTTACAAATTAGAGTGATTTTAAAATGAATAAAACTTTTCAAATTTTTTGAATGTAAATAACTAAACTTGTTTGAGAGATTTCAAAGTGTGAGAATTAAAATGTTTCCTTTTTTATAGAAATTTTGGAAAAGCGTCCATATCTTGAGGTATTTTCCAGTTGTTGGGGCAGATTTTTCCAATTTAAATTGTTGGGAAGTTGAGTTTTCTGTATTTTGTGGTTCCTCTGTAATTCTCCATCAAATTATCAATCTCAACATGTTTCTCTAACAATTTGTTCAACTTATCCCAGATTTTTCGTATGCCTTAGAATATACACAACCCAACCATTTTGGGCCCACAGACCAGCAAATTTCAACAAAAAATTTGCAACCCAGCAAATTCCCCACAAATTTTTGCAGACCCTCAAACATTGAAAAGTTGCATACATTTTTTGCAGACTTGCCAAAGTTTTGCTTGAATGTTATTAGGCAGGTAGACATAAGGAAAATTCAGTTAAAAATGAAAACAAACAATTAGAAAGGCAGGCTTGGAGAAAGGTTTCTCAGAAAAAAAAATTAATATAATTTGAAGTATTTCAGTACGTAAAAATTTGCCTCAAGTATTATTACAGTCGAAAAGCCAACTTTTGTTTTCATCAGATAATTCAACTGCCATTGTTCTGCCAAAATTTAGGTTAAAAGAACAGACTGCATCCCAAATTTCGGTATGTTTATTATGCTGAAAATTTTCCAGGGACTGGCAAAAAAGTTCTAATGACTGGCACCTGTAAGGGAACACTGTTTTAATACAATGCAGTATAATTCTGCTAAAACAAATCTTGTTATAACAAATTTTTTGCTATAATGAATTTTTTTCTTGGTCCTGGCAGTTTCCCTTAGGTGTAATGGTATAAAAATTTTGTTATAACAAAGTAATTTTAGGCTGTAATCTAATTTTAACAAATTTTTTCCATGATTCTGTGCATGGCCCATGTCAGGAATAAATCCAGACAAATAATGATTTTTAGTTTTAGAACCCTTTTGGAAATC
Organism: Notodromas monacha; assembly: GCA_905338405.1. NCBI lineage: Eukaryota > Metazoa > Arthropoda > Ostracoda > Podocopida > Cyprididae > Notodromas > Notodromas monacha. Next base: position 40,483 of record CAJPEX010001753.1, read on the forward strand.
TTGAAATAGAAATTTAGAAATGAAACACAAGAATTCGGTCGGGCTGCGACCGGGGTGAAACCACCCTATAAATCCTTGACAAGTAAATCTTGTGAAGGATGTTACCCTGGGTTCCTGGCCTCAATAACACAATATTCAGTATATTTACTACAGTGGGACCAGAAGATGTGGACTTAAATTGATTATTTAATTGAGGCTTTTTACTGTATCTGCAGAATGTCTGAAAGTTGGACATATTTCAAATAATTTTTTCGGTTCCTGGTAGAAATTAGAACGGTCTTCAAACATTGAATATAATGTTTTCTCCCCTTTTAGCTGTACAGAAAATGACTGCAGAAGTGAATCACGCATAATCTGCCTTTTTGGCATGAAACGGAGTCCAAAAACCCTAAAATAAGCCCATATATATTGACATTCTGCACACAGGTGATGAAAAAATCTTTAAAAAAATGTTGCTTGTTTAGGAATATGAATCAAAGTAGATTTTGAATTTTATATAGTTCGAGTTTTTGTCTACAAACATAACTGCAATCCGTGTAAGTAGAAAAGTATTAGTGTCTCCTTCTTCTGAAAATTTTGGAAAAATTTCAATACCTTGAGACATTGTCCAGATTAAAAAAAAAATGTCAAAGTTATCACTATCTAAGGTTGCATTGTCCACATGTTGGGTCATCTGTTTGCAGCATGGCTTCATCTGTAAAACCTTTACTTGAGGATTCTGCAATTCTATTTTGTTGTTTGTGTCATACAAAATGCTCCAGTTCTTCAATAAATACTGCACTAGATGCTTTTGTCAGGAATAAATCCAGACAAATAATGATTTTTAGTTTTAGAACCCTTTTGGAAATCTTGAAATAGAAATTTAGAAATGAAACACGAGAATTTGGTCGGGCTGCGACCGGGGTGAAATCACCCTATTATAAAGTTGATATATTTGAGAGAATTGGATGACACTTGATGAAAATTGCTCGCAAAATCTCGGAGTAACCGCACACTCGAAAGCAGAGACTGGACTGTGTAGATCATTATGATTTTTGGAAACAGGAAAACTGTCCTTCAAGGACGAGATTTAGCAATAGGATTATCAGAGAAATGTAGCCTTGGAGGCTTCCGTAAGTTGCGTGAGAACCGAGGTTTTCCGAGGTTCTCACAGAAAGTGGAATTTTATTCTCAAGGACGAGAATTTGGGTTCTCAAACTCGTTTGCTAAAAATAGACCTGTAAAATTTGCGACAAAACCCCCCCCTTCTGTTTCAGAGAACCGAGTTTTTTGGTTTGAAGGAACAGAAGGATGTTGCAACCTTTATGCTGATTTACTTCTTTTTACTCTTTTACTTTTACTGACTTACTCAAAAAAGGGGGAAAGAGGGGAAAAGAAAGAAGGGCGAGCAAACTACTTCCGAACAGGAACGAAGCAATAAAGCAATAGAGGAACAAACAAGACAATAAAGTGTTCTCGCGAAAAAGTCTCCATGTGAAGTCGATCTCGGTGCAGCTGTTGAGTTGTGACGTCAACACGAGGGGTGTCTTGGTTGTCGTACCAGCAAATTGACGGGTATGGTAGAAGTGCGAGCCTGAAGTGATTCAGTTTGTCGGAGTCCATCTTGCGAGTTGGAGGTTCCTGAGATCTGCAGAAATCTTTGAACAAGGGGTGTCTTGGTTGTCGTACCAGCAAATTGATGGGTATGGTAGAAGTGCGAGCCTGAAGTGATTCAGTTTGTCGGAGTCCATCTTGCGAGTTGGAGGTTCCTGAGATCTGCAGAAATCTTTGAACAGTGTTTTCGAGAGTTTAGGCCATGTATAGTTGAAGAAAATTTTTGGTGAATTGATTTTAACGTTAAGAGTTGATCAGGCTCGTGAGAGTATAGTTGTATTAAGGTTCGAACCGGCAATTTGATTGATTAGGTCACCGTAGATTAGATCCCACACTTGGGAGATTGGTTGGCATGCTCGTTGATTGGTTTCGCATTTCTCACTATCAAAACTGATCTAACACAAAGGGAAAAATCCAAAACCAACTTATCGAACCGGTGAAAAATCTAACTAAGGCAAACCAAAAAACTAAGCAGTTTTATCCAACGCACTCGAGAAAAAGTGTTTCGTCGGGTGTTGATTGAGGAAGTGAGAATCAAGTCAGGACTTTGCTTTGAGAAATACTACGATTCTTCAATATGGATCCCTCTGGTCAAGGTGAGTGTTGTTTCTATGGTTTTTTGAGATATGTGTTTTGAATTTTGATTATTTTTAGATTTGAGTCCAATTGATTCCGGGTCTCAGGGGCCGTTAATAATAGATGAGCCAATTTCCCCTCGAAGTGTTAATGGTAAGCGTTATTAGAGTTTTGAAGATTGATAGATGAAGACAGAGTTCCTAAAAAGGAGTTTTGTGATTTTGTGATGAATTTTCAGAAAATGATGACGTCGTTATGGAGCCTCAGGGTGAAGTAAGTGAATCTCTTGTTCTGTCTCATTTGAGAGAGAAGGCTGGAATTCTTCGAGAGCTGAATTCATTTGAATGGGAAAGTTTGATTGACCTTGCTGGAGTGGTGAAGAAAAGGAGTATTTCGAACATTGCAAAACGAGGTCTTGAAGCTGAGATTGGGGAGTCTGAATGAGAATTAGCCAAGCATCAGTCTAAGTTGGAGAAGTTGCGATTGACTGTGAAAGATCTTGAAGAGGAGAGAGGGAATTTGGAGGAGCATAAAAAGATAGCTGCTGCTCAAAAGGAGATGGCATCAGCTGCTTCGAAGGAGGCTGACCTGAGTGCTCTGGAATTTCTGGGGAGCATTAAGCAAAAGACAGAAGGAGATATATCTTCGGTATTGCTGAGATTACAGGGATTGAGTGACGTTTGGCTAGAAGAGGGTCCAACCTGTAAGGTTTTCCAAGAAGGTAATTAGAATTTTCTCAAGCATCTTTCCCTATTTTAAGACTAAAAGTTCAAAGTTAAACAAGAAACAACTGTCTCCTACAGACCCATGAAGTTGACCCTCCTCCTAGATTGTTCTAATGGTAAGCACAACGATTTAACCTCAAGCTAATGACTTGATTCGTAAAAGAGCATAAGGTTCCTGGGGTACGTCAACCACCTCAAACTCCGGTTGTTCCAAAGGCATCTTCTTTAATTGCTCCTGGACCTCTGAGGTCAATTTTGAAAACAATTGAAAACTCCTCTGTTGCTTCTACTTCGGGGGTGAAGAGATCAAGGACAGAAGCTGTTCCAGAGAAATTGGACAGTTCTATTCAGGACGTTAAGGTTTTGGGAGTGAAAAGATCAGCTCTGCCTTTGACCAGTATTCCAGATTCGTTAAAGCGCAGAAAGCTTCGAGAGAATCCAAAATTCTTTCCAGGGGGACTTACAGATGGTTGGTAATTTTCTTCTGAGCATACTAGAGTTTTCTTTGTTATATAAAACTAAGAAAAGGATACACGTCTTTTGAACCGATTCTAATACCTCCCTTTTGTTAAATGAGGTTTCCTAGGTCAATCAATAGCGGCCTTACAACGATCTTCTGAACCTAATTGTCGGCTTGTAGAGGAAAGGATTGATTCTATACAGCTTCCAGTTCCTGGATGTATTGTTCAAGATTGGCTGTATAGTACCCCGGAATTTTCTAGGATTCCTGATGATGTTGTTCCAGATGAGTCTAATCCTAAGGTTATAGTGATTGGGACATCTCTGACTTCATACATTTGTCTTGGAGGAGAGGATAAAACCTTTGTTGGGCATGTAAGGGCTGAAAAGTGTACTCAAAAGCCTGTCTTTGATTTTTTGCATCTTTTTGCTGGTCTCCCCGTGTCACTTTACCAGGTTTGAAAATTTTAGAAACTTTCTTTCTTGAGCTTAAAAAATTTGATTAGTTCTTTGGTTTTTCTTTTTAGTACTCAGTGAGTGGTTTAGCGTTCAAGTATGGACAATCATTTACTCCTGAGGAATTGAGAGATATAATCTATTATGATCTCAAGCTGAAGGAAGGTTTCCAATTCAATCAAGTTTACATATGGATTGGCACGAATGACATTAAGGAGATTGTCAAGCGGCAGACTGAACTTGATTTCCAAACTTTTGATGGATTTCTTGAAAAATTGTTTGACTATTTGGGAAGGTTGGCTAGGGCTTTTAAATGTAGAGTTTTTTACATAGATTTCAGAGAATCGAGTTTGTCGGTTCGAAGAAACAGAAGGAAGTCGCGACCTTTATGCTGATTTACTGTTTTTAGTCCTTTATTTTTACTGAGTTATTTACAGGGAGGGGAAAAGATTGAGCAAAAACGGCTTTTCACGAAAAACAGGGCAATAAAGTAATAAGGCAGAACAGTTTTGGCGGAACAAGGCAATAAAAAGTGTTCTCGCGAAAATCGTTGTCGACTTCGATGCAGCTGTTTGGTTGTGACGTCACTGACAGGGGTCGTCTTCGGTGTGCCGACATTTTGACGGGTCTTCAGTCTTCCCGTGTCCATCTTGCGAGTCGGAGGTGCTGACGATTGGCGGAGGTTTCGTTTGGCGGTGATTGACTGATTTCGGGTATTTGAGAAAGTTTTGAAATTGAGGACCGATTGGTCAAATTACTTTTAACTTTTGAGAGCTGATCAGGCTCGTAGGTTGGTGAAGTTCGAACTGGTAATTTTGACAATTTTGGTTCGCGATAGATTCGATTCCCACACTTGGGACGTTTGATTAGCATGCTTTTCTTGTTGGTTGTTTCACACTTGAGTGATAGATTTGATTAGGTTGGATTCACGTTTTTTTGGTTTTGGTTGAATAGCTTGGCCACATATAGATTGATTTCGTTTGGTTTTTAGATTCATCAAGTTGATTGCGTGAGCTTCTTCGTTGTTTGTCGGTTTCGAGAAAAGAGAATCAGTTCAGTTTTGGTATCTTTGAGAGGTATTGAAACTTCGATATGGAATCCCATGGTCAAGGTGAGAACTTTTCTTTTGTTTTGAAGACATGTTCTTTTGAAATTTTTGGTTCTTTTAGATTTGAATTCCAATGATTCTGGGTCTCAGGGACCGTTAATGATAGATGACTCAAATTCTCCTCAAAGTGTTAATGGTAAGCGTTCTTAGAGTTTTGAAGATTGATAGATGAAGACAGAGTTCCTAAAGAGGATTTTTGTGATGTTGTGATGAATTTTCAGAAAATGATGACGTCGTTATGGAGCCTCAGGGTGAAATAAATGAATCTCTTGTTCCGTCTCACTTGAGAGAGAAAGCTGGAATTCTTCGAGAGTTAAGTTCAGTCAAGGTGAGAACTTTTTCTGTTGTCTTGAAGACGTGTTCTTTTGAAATTTTGGTTCTTTTAGATTTGAATTCCAATGATTCCGGGTCTCAGGGACCGTTAATGATAGATGACTCAAATTCTCCTCAAAGTGTTAATGGTAAGCGTTCTTAGAGTTTTTTGAAGATTGATAGATGAAGACAGAGTTCCTAAAGAGGAGTTTTGTGATGTTGTGATGAATTTTCAGAAAATGATGACGTCGTTATGGAGCCTCAGGGTGAAATAAATGAATCTCTTGTTCCGTCTCACTTGAGAGAGAAAGCTGGAATTCTTCGAGAGTTAAGTTCAGTTGAATGGGAAAGTTTGATTGACCTTGCTGGAGTGGTGAAGAAAAGGAGTATCTCGAACATTGCAAAACGAGGTCTTGAAGCTGAGATTGGGGAGTCTGAACGAGAATTCTTCGAGAGTTAAGTTCAGTTGAATGGGAAAGTTTGATTGACCTTGCTGGAGTGGTGAAGAAAAGGAGTATCTCGAACATTGCAAAACGAGGTCTTGAAGCTGAGATTGGGGAGTCTGAACGAGAATTAGCCAAGCATCGGTCTAAGCTGGAGAAGTTGCGATCGACTGTGAAAGATCTTGAAGAGGAGAGAGGGAATTTGGAAGAGCATAAAAAGATTGCTGCTGCTCAAAAGGAGATGGCGTCAGTTGCTTCGAAGGAGGCTGATCTGAGTGCTTTGGAATTTCTGGGGAGCATTAAGCGAAAGACAGCAGGAGATATATCTTCGGTATTGCTAAGGTTACAGGGATTGAGTGACGTTTGGCTAGAAGAGGGTCCAACCTGTAAGGTTTTCCAAGAAGGTAATTAGAATTTCTAGTTCGTAGAAAGGGATAAAATTCTGATTTTCAAGTTTCAATTTGTTCTTTGTTGACAGAGGATGTCTGGGTACTTCAACTGGGAGGAGGATCTAACAAGATTACCATTCGTGTTGCTAAGTTGGAGAAGCTAATGACTCGATTCGTAAAAGAGCATAAGGTTCCTGGGGTACGTCAACCTCCTCAAACTCCGGTTGTTCCAAAAGCATCTTCTTTAATTGCTCCTGGACCTCTGAGGTCAATTTTGAAAACAATTGAAAACTCCTCTGTTGCTTCTACTTCGGGGGTGAAGAGATCAAGGACGGAAGCAGTTCCAGAGAGATTGGACAGTTCTATTCAGGACGTTAAAGTTTTGGGGGTGAAAAGATCAGCTCTGCCTTTGACCAGTATTCCAGATTCTATAAAGCGCAGAAAGCTTCGGGAGAATCCAAATTTCTTTCCAGGGGGACTTACAGATGGTTGGTAATTCTTCTGAGCATACTAGAGTTGTTATTGTTATATTTTGATTCTTTTCCTATGTGCAGAAAACTTGGCTAAGATTATGGAGGGAAAACAATTTACTCCAAAGGATCCAGTTAGTTATCGCCGGAATGTTGCTAGAAGACTTGGATTAACAGCCGAACATCTGGAAAGGATTGATTCTATACAGCTTCCAGTTCCTGGATGTATTGTTCAAGATTGGCTGTATAGTACCCCGGAACTTTCTAGGATTCCTGATGATGTTGTTCCAGATGAGTCTAATCCTAAGGTTATAGTGATTGGGACTTCTCTGACTTCATACATTCGTCTTGGAGGAGAGGATAAAACCTTTGTTGGGCATGTAAGGGCTGAAAAGTGTACTCAAAAGCCTGTCTTTGATTTTTCGCATCTTTTCGCTGGTCTCCCCGTGTCACTTTACCAGGTTTGAAAATTTTAGAAACTTTCTCTCTTGAGCTTAAAAAATTTGATTAGTTCTTTGGTTTTCCTTTTTAGTACTCAGTGAGTGGTTTGGCGTTCAAGTATGGACAATCATTTACTCCTGAGGAATTGAAAGATATGATCTATTATGATCTCAAGCTGAAGGAAGGTTTCCAATTCAATCAAGTTTACATACGGATTGGCACAAACGACATTAAGGAGATTGTCAAGCGGCAGACTGAACTTGATTTCCAAACTTTTGATGGATTTCTTGAAAAATTGTTTGACTATTTGGGAAGGTTGGCTAGGGCTTTTAAATGTAGAGTTTTTTACATAGGAGCTTCTGCCCCTCCAAAGTCTCAATATAGAAAGGAAGAGGAAGATCAGTTAAAGGCTCGAGCATTTTTACCCAAAGAGTTATTGTATGCTGAAGATGGTTTTCCAGTATTTCCGTTACAGTTTCCTGATGGGAGTACATATATTGAAAAGGAGTCTAGGCTGGAGGTGGCGTATGCCATGCAGTATGAGATGATTGAAAGACTTTCTAAAATTACTGGAACTTTGATGTCAGATGGAAAAGGGGGTCCAGGTTTTATAGTGATGTTAACTCCTATGGAAAGACTTAGAAAATACATTAAACGAACTCCTCTAGAAGGGGCCTTTGGGCACATGCAAATTAGAGCCTACTTGGCGTTCGCTACAGATCATGCAATTGTCATTCAGTTTGGTTTATCTTTAGACTATCCATCAAGAGTTTGGCAAAGAGTTCCATCTTGTTCTGGTCAATGTCCTATGTGGACTGATGATGGTACTGCCTCGTGTGGTATTTCTCCTCGCTTAGATCACAGACATCATTGTCATGCCCAGTTGATGGAACATTGCTCGGGAGTTCCTTATGGAAGTGTACCTAGAGCTCATGGAATTCCGTTAATGGTTGATCCGTTTGTGAGGTATTTGAAGGATTCATAGGGAAAAGTTTATATAGAACTTCATAAGTTTTCGTTTTGTAATTTTCAGTTTGCAGAAAATCTACCGATGTGGGATCATTGATGAATGTTTCTCGTTGGAATACATTCGTGGAAGCTACAAGTCATCTGCGACGGAGAGAACAAATTTCAAGATTAAGGACACTCATACTGGGAAGATAGTGGTTGGTGCAAGAGTGAAAGTTAAGGATACTGACTTGATCAAGATAGTTATTACTAAAACTGAGGCTGGGTTTTGGTTGGTTGGAGAGGGAGGTCCTATGTACTCAGATGGAAGGAATCTTGAATTGTGTTGAAAGTACAGATTGGTTTTCCCCCCCTTTTCTTTTTTAATGTTGAGAATTGATTCTCGTTTTTTATTTGATATGATTGGCACTTTGTTTCTGATTGATTTGCTCACCAGTTGATTTTGATTCGTTTCGGTTGGTTTTGATTCATGACTCGATTGATTTTGGTTCGTGACTCGGTTGATTTTGGTTCGTGACTCGGTTGATTTTGGTTCGTGACTCGTTTGATTTTGGTTTGTAACTCGGTTGATTTTGGTTTGTACAAAATAAATGATCTGATCTAAGTTGAAAAAATTTGGTTTTTATTTTTATTGTGTGTCCTTTAGGACCCTACGTAACCCGTTCAACACTCCTCTTTAGGAGCTTCTAAAACAAAAATAGCTCTAGGAAAAGCAGAAATTTCGTTATGTTCATTCTAGTTTTTTAAAGAAATCACCCACAGCTTGAATTCTCATGACTGCAATATTCTTTAAGAATTCATTATCTACTTGTTGTACTTCGGTTTCTAAAGGGACAAGGTTTTGAATTGCCTGATTTTTTAAGACAGTGGGTTCAGATTTTTTGGCCCCCCCTGCGAGGGAAGTAGTGATAATGTCTACAACTCTAATTTTCCCGTCTCTTTTGCTTTTGTAAACATTGATGATTCTAGCTAATTTCCATTTAAGTTTGTGCAGAGGGGAATTAGCATTAATCATGTTAGGTTTTAGGAGAACAATTTGACCAACTTTAGGTTCTAACAGGTTGGTTTTCTTTCCGGTTTTTGTATTGAATTTCCGTAGGTTTGATAGGTATCCTTCGTAGAAATTGGTCCACACTCTTTCAGAGATTTCTATTCTTCTAACTGCGTTTTCTGAAAGTCTGTCTTTGTCCGTAATTCCTAAAAACTTCAATGGTTCAGGTCCATAAAGAAAGGGGTTTAATTCCCAATCTCCTTGATGAGGGTTAATAAACATAGATGGAGTTACTGGCATGGGAGATTCTCTTTCTGAAAATAGATAGGTTAGAGGTCTGTTATTGACCATGTTTTCAATTTGAGCAACTACAGATAGAAGAGAATTCCAGTTATCAAATGCGATTCCTCTAAAGGATCTAGCTAATCTTTCTTTTATCATGCTCATTTGCCTTTCGTAAAAACCCCCCCACCAAGGGGCCCTGCTTGCATTGAAATGCCATTCTGCATTTTATTTCAATTTGAGCAACTACAGATAGAAGAGAATTCCAGTTATCAAATGCGATTCCTCTAAAGGATCTAGCTAATCTTTCTTTTATCATGCTCATTTGCCTTTCGTAAAAACCCCCCCACCAAGGGGCTCTGCTTGCATTGAAATGCCATTCTGCATTTTTAAGTTTAATTTTTAGTTTGTGTTCTTGGGCTTTAAGAAGCATGGGCCAGGCTGCTCTAAAGGTTGCTGCGTTATCTGAGACTAAGATTTCAGGTTCGACGTTTCGCTTATGACAAAAGGTTTCGTATGCTCCAACGAAGGATTTGATTGTTAGGTCTTGAACTGCTTGAAGATCTATGGCTCTGACAAGAGGGCAAGAGAAAACACAAATAG